>CAIGRQ010073513.1:0-18219 GCA_903798375.1 Fraxinus sp. D2006-0159 | reverse complement strand
TGACCAAAGAATTTCCAATCCAATAAAAAGGATAAAAAGATTCCCAAAAGAAATAATTAATTCATGTTATGACTAGGAATGAAGTCTATATATTTATACAGAGCTTCTCCGGTGTTGACGGGTAACTAATAGATTATCAACCTTCCAAGAAACCAACGGTGCACGGAAGACCAACCAACCAAAAACGCCCATCACATAAAAGCTAAATTTTTTCATTAGTTAATCAACAAATTATTCTTTCCCATTTTCTTGAACGTGCATAGGTTTATGCCTCTCCATTTCCTCGCATGTGTTAGGTTTGGAAATGTTATTTTTTTTTTCCTTCACGTCATTATCGAAGAACTGTAAATTTTAGTCAAAGACATGTCAATATCAAATTTTGTTTCTGGAATGTTTGTCCTTTTCCTTTTATGTTTGAATTTGATCCTGCTGAAGTTTCCATTTTTGGGTTGTTCTTGATTTTCCAAATTTTGCATGAAATTATAGGCTTCTGGGGGTGGGTGTGGGGTGGGGGTTCCTTGTTGGCAATTATGGGTTCATAGCGTTGATTATAATTTCTCGAAAATGTAGCTTTTCTGTTTGCGGGGGTGTTTATTTAATTTCAAATTTATGGGTTATAGTAAAAATTCTTTGCTATTGGTAGTTTTGTAGAATAAAATGTATTTTCAGCTTGTAATTTGTTTTTTAGTGCAAATGCAGCAATTTATAGTACAGGTTTTAAAAATTTTCGGTTTAGTAATCTTTTTTGCTGCAGGCTCTTTTTGTCATTCAAAAGTGAAGATTGAAGAAAATTCTGTGGTTTTGTTGAATTTTCAATCTCCTATGACTGAATCCCAGGTTTGTTGTTGCATATGTTATGTATAACATTATATGTCTGTCTATTTTTTTTGTGAATTCGGTATATTTATCAGGATTGAAAGAGTATGACAAAATATGACAATATTATATGGGAGCATATTGTGGTAAGACACATAGATGAAGTCACAAAGTGTCATATTTAGACGATTGTTCTTTTAACAAAAAATGGAAGATTACGATTAAGCCCTTGTTTGGTGGAGATTAAAATAAGATTTTTAGTAGATTTTGATAAAAGTTAATGGAATGTGCTGTTGAAAAGTTGTGCCACCAATGAAATATGTGGTTAATATTGATTGTTTGACTTTGACTTAGATTAAAATCTGATTTTAATCAATACGAAACATGGGCTTAATTTATCCAAAACTGTACAGTTTTTCTGCTTGTTATGTATATAACTATGTATTGAAGTTCTTACATCCAGGCCCTTTTTGAGCTACGCCCTTAGATAACACACCTTTTTTATTTGTCGTTGGATATAAGAACTCTTTTAACATGATGTGTATACATATATTTGAATCTGAGGCATTGCAGTTGATGTGCTATACCGAGTTGCGCTATGAATAATCAAGTAAAAGACCATGTTAGATTCAACAATTCAAGTTTATCCAATAGTGGCGACATTTTTGAACCCATTTCGAGTAATGGTGAGGCTGACAGTGCAAAATGTCTTTTTTTTCCCCATTTGATGCTTATAGCACTGTCGATTGAGACTTTTCCATCCCTTACGCCATTTTTTTTTTTTTTTGGCCTACAGCAAAGCAGAGGGCAGCTTTAGTAGAATGGTTAAACAGCATTCTTCTGGATTTAAGTTTGCCAATAAATGCTTCAGACAAGGAATTACGAGGATTCTTGGTTGATGGCACTGTTCTGTGTCGAATTCTGAACAAACTAAAACCTGGTTCTGTGACTGAGGTAGTTTAGTGTTTAATATGACTTGCTACCCATAATAGGCTTTAAATAAAGGGTAATGAGTCTATATTAATCTTTCTTGAATTTTCTGTTCTAGTTTGATGGTTCTGGTCATTTTTCATATTCACACTTGGAAAATGTTCAAAAGTTTTTGTCTGCTATGGACGAAATGGGGCTGCCGAGATTCCAAGCAGCAGATCTGGAAAAGGTAATTAGCGTTGATATAATTAAGTTCATAAGTTGCACATAACATTTGAAGTATTACGTTTGTTGGTCCAAGGTAAACTTGCGATACTCTCACATTGTATAGGGATCTATGAAAATTGTGGTGGACTGTCTTTTAACTCTTCAAACACAATTTACGCCAAATGTTGGGAGATATAATGGAAGTGATGCCAGTAAAAGATGGAAACTGATAGGAGAACGTGTAGGGAGTCGTGAGGGTTCTACAAGGGAAGTTCCTTTTCGATCACTCTCTGTTTCTTCGCCAACTTCTGAAGAGAGGCGAACAGTAGTATCGTCAGACTCAAAATTTCAGCGCTCAGTACGTAGTCCCACAATGGCAGGTGCTGCTTCTCTAAAAGACCGTAAAAGTTACTTTTGTTTAACTATTTGTTTCTAAAAATATTTGGGCATATTATTTTTTATTTAGTTGTAAAGAAAAGTTACTTATTTTGAAACTAACAATAATGTTATTGAAAAAATAAGCAACTTAAATTCGACTTTAACTATTTAGTTACTTTGGAACTTTTTTACTTACAAGTAAACATTTTATTTATTTATATTTTGGTATGTAGAGCCATCAGCTGCACTTATAAATCACATCGGACACAAGTTTCATGAAGTTTTTCAGCTCAAACACGGATCTTATACAGATCTTTCTCCCGGAAAGCTTTCAGAAATGATGAAATCAAACAGTTTGGATGTGAGTCTACTAACTCGTGTTCATGACAATGGACACTATTGACCTGACTTTTACATATTTTTGTGCAGAAAATTCATACTTGTTCTCCTTTTAACGTGTTCAATTTTTTTTCTATCCTGTGCAGAATGCCCCAACTCAGTCACTTTTAAGTGTTGTGAATAGTATTCTAGACGAAAGCATTGAACGGAAGAATGGGGAAATACCTCATGTATGATAACAAGGCTCCTCTTCATAAAAACCAAAGAATTCTATTTGTTATTGGTTTTACACAATCCAACAAGCTCTAACATGTTGTGGTTGGATAATATTCTCAGCGCGTTGCTTGCCTATTGAGAAAAGTTGTGCAGGAGATTGAGCGACGAATATCTACTCAAGCAGAGCACCTGAGAACGGTATTGTACTATGCAGGGTTTTGTTATGGATTGTAATATTTTGCCAACTCAACGGGTTGATTTTTTCCTCTTTTCCTGCAGCAAAACAATCTTTTTAAGGCTCGTGAGGACAAATACCAATCAAGAATTAGAGTTCTTGAAGCCCTTGCAACAGGGACTGGTGAAGAGACACAGGTACTAAGAATTTCCCATTTCAGATGAGCAATCTTTTCTTTGTGTGTGTGTGTGTACTCTCTCAGAATCTTATTGTTCCTACATGTCAAGTGCGGCTTCTTTTTTATTTTTATTTTTTTAGCAGATAGTTATGAATCAGCTCCAGCATATTAAGGTACAATCCTTTTCTTTTCTTGTTCCTAAATCTTATTCTCTCATGCCTTCTGCCTGTTTATGTTTGAGCATCAATTTCAGGGTTAAAAATATCCTTAGATATCTTATGCTCCGCTATTTAGTAAAACTTGCACATGTGAATAAGAGATCTGATAATTACCAAATACATCAGCAATGCTGAAGATTTTATGTTTGAATGATTTTGTCATGAACTTATGTTCTCCTTGATTGAACACCTTAATATTTTATAAAAACCAATATATGATCATCGCCTAATGTCTGCAGTTATACACACCTATTGACTAAAAGCTTAAGCTATTATGGAGGTTACACATTTTTTCAGTTAAATTTAGCTTCAACACGTCTCCTTAGGTGCTGTCCCAATTCATTTTTTAATTAAAGGTCTGACACAATTTTTCCTAAATGGGTGGCAGGGGGATTTGAACTTTGGACCTTTGAGATACCATATTGAACAATTTCATCTAAAAGCTTAATCTGATATAGACGGGATAGAGAAAGTAAACATATGTATTTAAATTTAGTCTTCACCATCACGATGGATGCTGGTTATGCTATAGGTTTTCAGTATTTGAATGGGATTTTGATTTTACTCCATTAATCATGTGGAGTCTTTCCCTGTGTCAATTTACAGCGATTGTTTCTTTTTGTTCCCTAAATTCAACACCACAGAGTGAGAAGAGCAAGATAGAAGAGAGAAAGAAAATCGAGCAGCAAGATGCAATAAAATTGATGAAAGAGAAGGATGATCACAATAAAGAGATTGCGGTCTTCAAGCAAGAACTGGAAATAGCTAGGAAAACATATGAACAGAAATGTTTACAAATGGAAACAGAATCTACAAGATCTCACCAAGAGCTTGAGGAGAGGTTGAAGGAATTTGGGAACCTTCTAACTGAGTCGAGAAATAAAGTGAAACTACTTGAAGCGTCTTCTGAATCAAAATCCGAATGGTGGAATAAGAAAGAACATGGTTACCATAAATTTACGGAATTCCAGCTTGGTGCACTACATGTATGCCATGATTATATTACTACAATTTCCTCTCGATGTAATAATTTCTTTATAGCATGTACTGTGCCTTAACATATTATCTTGATATGGATAAATAAAAATTTTCAGGAACTGAGGATGACGTCTCAATCAATCCGGCAAGAGGTTGTTAGAATACAGAAGAGCTATTCAGAGGAATTCGCCCATTTAGGTGAAATCCGCTTCTTGAAAAATATTTAATTTATTTGTCAAAAATTAGATATTAAACCAGCACAAACATGTCTAATTTGCAGTGGTTATGTTATAATTAGTTTAAAAATATTACCTTTTACTACAGGGATGAGAATGAAGGCTTTGGAAGAAGCATCCAAAAGCTATTATTCACTTCTTGCTGAAAACCAAAAGCTACATAATGAACTTCAAGAACTAAAAGGTGTGGCATATTGTTAAATCTAGACCAGTTTCACGAACATGAATAAATTCATTTTGCAATATTACCCTCGTGTTGTGTTTTGCATAGGAAACATTAGGGTCTATTGCCGGATAAGGCCGTTCTTACCTGGGCAGGCAGGGAAACAGTCTATCATTGAATACATTGGTGAAAATGGTGAGCTAGTTGTTTTAAATCCTTCCAAGCAAGGGAAAGAAGGCCATCGTTCATTTAAGTTCAACAAGGTGTATGGTCCAACAGCAACACAAGGTTTGACTTTATTTTTGTTGTCATATGATACTATTAGTATGTTTGTAAAGCTTTTTCTAGATTATTATAAGTTATGGATCATACAAGATGTGCGAATAAGAAGTAGATAAAACCTATGGGTCTTACGAGATGTCCACATACGGGATGTCTGGATAAAATTTGATGTTTGACAGCTTATGAGTTTGAAAAGCCAAGGGAAACAAGCACGATTAATCAGCATGTCCGCAAAAAAAGTTGCCAACTTATAAGCTGGGGACCTACAAACTGTCTGGATGGTCCACACAATTTGTAGGTCCCAGCTTATTAAATGCTGCTTTTTTTTTCTGAATATGCTCAATATATGTTACTTATTTTTCTTTGATCTGTCTTTATTTGCCTTTTGGTTGCTTATATGATATTTCAAATATTGGCAGCGGAGGTTTTTGTGGATACACAACCCTTGATACAATCAGTTTTGGATGGATATAATGTATGTATATTTGCATATGGTCAGACTGGTTCAGGGAAAACCTACACCATGGTACGAAAAAGAGTTTGCTTGTGTAACTATGTTTTCATGTATATGTTATGTTACATATCTTCAATTTGCATAGCATTTCTGAAATTAACAATGTCTTTCTCCAGACTGGTCCTGACGGAGCAACCGAAAAAGATTGGGGGGTCAATTACCGAGCTTTGAATGATCTTTTCCGCATCTCAGAAGTTAGGAAGACTACCTATACATATGAAATTTCTGTCCAGATGATTGAAATATACAATGAACAAGTCCGTGATTTGCTCTCAAGTGACGGTTCACAAAAAAGATATCCTTTATGCAGTCATTTCATATGTTTCAATTTTTTTTAACGTTCTTGCCAATATATCGATACTCCTCTTAGCCTCCATCTCTGTTATAATTTCATTCTGAAGACTTCATTTTTCTAACGGGAGTTTTATGTTTGAGTGTCCATTTTGAGATTATTGAAATAATGTTCTTTTTGACATTTTGAAAATTGTTTTGAAAACACCCAAACTGCGTTTTGAAAATTTTGGTTTGATTAAAACACCCAAAATGACAAATTTGTCGTTTTGGATTTTCTTTGTAAATTTTGAACTTATTTTCAAAAACGTGTTTTCGAAAATATGAATTTTAAAAAATCGAAAATAGGAAACGACTAGAAAATGGTAAAGAGAACAAACTCTTAAGCTTTTAAGAAACAAATTTATATTTTAGATTTGGTCTTCAACATGCCCCTACCTATAGAGGCAAGGGTTTTTTTTTTTTTTTTTAAATCAAAGGCCATGCAAAATTTTCTTTTATGGTAGTGGAAAGCTTTTTATTTTTCTAATTTACTCTTCAATGTAAAAATTTGTTTTTCTTGATTTGCACACACTTGGGATTATGTCTACATCCCAACCCAATGGGTTAGCCGTTCCAGATGCTTGCATTCAGATCGTCAACTCGCCCTCTGATGTGCTGGAACTGATGGATATTGGACTAAAAAATCGAGCTAGTGGTTCAACTGCTTTAAATGAAAGAAGCAGTAGATCACACAGGTATTCTACCAAAACCATAAATAGTTATCTTTTCATTTAGTGTTACTTTGTTGTTTAATGCTTCACTAATGACTAAGACACATGTATATAGTATTGTAACCATTCATGTCCGTGCCATGGATCACAAGAGCGGTTCTTCTTCGCGTGGCAGTCTTCATTTAGTAGACCTTGCAGGAAGTGAAAGAGTTGACCGTTCTGAGGTAACGGGAGACAGACTGAAAGAGGCACAACATATAAACAAATCTTTATCTGCCCTTGGAGATGTCATCTCGGCATTGGCGCAAAAAAATGCTCATGTTCCATATAGAAACAGCAAGCTTACTCAAGTCCTTCAAAGTTCATTAGGTAAACTTTGTGCATGTTTGGTACGTGATACTAGACAATATAATTAACAATATTTTGGTCTCTTTTTTGTTAATACTATGGAGAGCTATAAAATCGTTCCTACCAAACATGTCACTCTTCTTTTACGAGGCTGCATACATTATCTTGATTATTCTAAGAAATTATCGAGCCTACAGAATCTTCCCTCTCTTTTGTAATCAGCCAGAACCATAGCTTAGTGTTAATGTACACCTCAAAAATCCCTTGAACGATAGCTATCTATATTTCTTGCTGTTTTTCCCTTTCTCGGATTTCAACGATCCAATCATGCAGAATCAAAAATTATATTATATACTTTGAATGAATCAATAAGGTTTAACAAACTACTGACTATATGCACTAAACTGAATACAACCATGACGTTAATGAAATTTGCGTTAGTATGAACTGAATAAGTGGAACTAGACTCTGGGTGATGTCGTTGTTATTATCCTTTTTCATTTTATAATAATTTGAAAATTTTATATGTGGTGATTTTTTTTATTTTTTTTTTCTATGGAAAAGGAAATGAAAACTTAGAGAGGCAAGTAAATTCAATGAGTATGGATTTAACTTATTTTTGAATTGTTGCATTAATTAACTGACTTTTGCTTATAATGTGGCACAGGTGGCCATGCAAAGACGCTTATGTTTGTACAGCTTAATCCCGAAGTTACTTCGCGCAGTGAAACCATAAGTACCTTAAAATTTGCAGAAAGAGTTTCTGGCGTTGAGCTTGGTGCTGCCAAGAGCAGCAAAGATGGCCGGGATGTCAGAGAATTGATGGAACAGGTACTCAATTTCTATGCATAACTCTTTACATATGTTCTCATTTTTTGCGATATTCTGGTAAGACGTTTAAAACACCTGAAAACCACAATGAGATTAGTATCTACTGTTGGCAAAAAAGAAGCTTAAAATTAACTTTTACTTTTAAACTAAAAATTAAGCTCTGTCTCTGCAGGTTGCATCTCTTAAGGACACCATAGCTAAAAAGGACGAGGAGATCGAGAGGCTGCAGCTGCTAAAAGATCTCAAAAATGTGTCCCCCTCGATGAGGTACGGATCTACTTCTCCAAGCAATAATTCCATGGGTGGGACTCCTCAGAGAAGCTTAAAAATATCGAAAGGATCGGAAAAAGCAGCTTCTGATGAGGAAAACTACTCTGAGGGTAGAGATGAGCATTCCATAAATAGTTTTCAGAAAGATTTTCCTGGGCGATCAAATACTGCCGGAGAGAATATAGGTCAGAATTTCTCTGCAGATGCTGAGATCTTAGGATACGGTGATGCAGATAATGAAGAGAGACATGGTGATATATCTGATAGTGTTCTTTCTATGGGAACAGAAACTGAAGAAAGCAGTCTTTCTCCAGAGGAAGCAAAAAAAGCTGAGAATACTGATAAGTAAGTACCATGAAATCGTCATCATACAAATTCGTTTGGTTTCTCTTGAACCCTTAGGGCCTGTTTGGCATGCTTTTAAAAAGACAAAAGTTAAGAATTTGCTTTTTGGCTCGTTTTGTAATTTTCTGAAAGTGTTGGGTCTAATTAGAACAACTTTTAAAGGAATTGGTCCAAGATGGCTGGCTTCCTCAGGGAGTTTTACTGCAAAAACAGAAAAAGAAACAGAAACAGAAGCAGAAGCTATCCCAAACAGACTCTTATAAATGAGATATCTTCTTAAACATGATTCTATTATAATTGTCTGAATATCATTTGTAGCTGCGTAAACACAACACGTGCACGTTTCTTATGGTTGTTTTTGAACCTTGTTAGTGGCTGCATACACACCAGAAATATGGTGTGGTGTTATTAAATTTGAGATGATTGTAATTTTTTTCTAGTTGTCAGATTTCAGGGTTTCCTCAAATTTAAAAGGAAAATTAAAGAATGTGTAGATACGTATTAATAGAATTTGATTTTGTCTTGTAATCTTGTGTGATGATTTCTTTCAGACCTAAATCAGCAGCTAGATTTCAACGACCCCTGGTAAAATCGACGAGGGATTCTCTCAAGGGACAAACTGGTACGAATTGATTATGCTGCATTATATTTAAAACTCTGTTGTTATTCATGAATACGATGGGCCGGTTTTTAAGCATTTTTTCCTTTCATTAACGTAAACTCATATTTGTTCTTTCAGAGTTACGAAAATCTGCCAGTGGAACGAATTTATCGAGCAAGATTTCAAGAAGATGGCAATAAAGTCGCATTTTTTCCTTTTTCTTTTCTTTCTGTGGTGTATGATCACTATTTTGATCTACCAGCACCATTATTTTTTTCTTTCCATTTCACTGTGTACAGGTTGAAAATTTTCCTCTTTTTTATTATCTTTTAATTTTTAAAAGGGCTATCATATAGACCTTTTATGGCAGTTTTATAATTTTCTTTGTAGGTTTTATTTAACCTTTTTGATTTTGTAATACTGTACAGTTCTAGAAAATTGTACTTTTAGCAACACAATTTATACCATGCAAATAAAAGTAGAAAATTTATATCTAGCTTAGTTAAGCTTGTTGCTTGTACATGTTTGATTCATTTGGTTAATAATGGACAATGTTGATACCCGGACATGATTGGGACTTAGCACGTCATGGTATATTCATCAATCAAAGCAAATATATATTAGACATGTTAAAGAGGTCATGGTATATTCATCAATCAAAGCAAATATATATTAGACATGTTAAAGAGGTTTGAAATGAGTGATTTAAAACCTATGAGCACTCCCATGAGCACATCCTCAAAGCTTGACAAAGACGATCAAGGAATCTTCGTTGACATCACCAAATATCGAGGTATGATCGGATCCCTTCTATACTTGACTGTAAGTAGTCCCAATATTATGTTTAGTGTATGTTTGTGTGCTCGTTTTCAATCAAATCCTGAAAAATCCCATTTTAAAACTGTGAAAAAATCTATAGATATCTTAGTAGGACTCGAACCTTAGGACTTTGGTATCCTAAAAACACTCACATTGATTTACTTAGTTACAAAAAATGAGCATTTTTTTGGTAACGACCCAACCTTGCGCCGAAGTCGTTATCATATCGTACATATTGTCCACTTTGGGAAAGCCTGGGCCCATCTTATCCCTTACGACTTTCCGACGCGTCCCTAGGATTCGAACCTAAGATACCAATTGAGAAAGTTGCTCAATTAGTACTAGGATTCAACTTAAGTCTCCCATATGATGGAGGTCTTAGGTTCGAATCCTATGGACGCGTCAGAAATTCGTGAGGGGTAAGATGGGCCTAGGCTCTCCCAAAGCGGATAGTACGTACGATATGATAACGGTTTCGGTGCAAAGTCGGGTCGTTACAAAGTTCTCCAACTTTTTTGCTAGCCAAGGCCATCATGAGAACTTGAACTAACTATGAGCTATAGAACGCCATGGATGGTTATGAAGGTCACCTTTGTCGGAGGTGTCTAGCCTCTCATTTTAAGTTGAGAGCACGTGTAGGTTAGGTTAAGGATACCCCCATCATTCTCACTAGGTGAGCTGCTATCCTATCATGATGTGTTCTATGTCGAGGCTATATGTTAAGGATGGTATCTCCTTCCAAGTAGGTGGATAGCTTCCCTATCCTGATACCTATTTAACTAGGGAAACATGTTTAGAACGGATCTATCGAATAAGCAGGCGGCTCCCTTGTGTTGATGCATCTAAAAATACGATAATAGGCTAAAGATGACACCTCGTTTAATAGCTAGGTGTCTCCCCTATGCCGTTGCACCTTCAAATAAGGCTTGTAAAGGATGGAAACCTTTCCAATAGATAGGTGGCTCCCTTACATTGATGCATTGATTATCACCATGAGTTTTGGATAGCTATGAGGACAGTCCTTTTCGAGTATCTTGTCTCCTATGCCGAGGCGTTTGTTGGAGAAGATTGGATAAATCTAGATATTGGAGGTTCTCTTATCTAGAATTTTGAGATACAAACACAGATATGATGCCCACAAGCCAAACTTCATTAAATTTATGAGAAATGTTTACAAATCATGAAAGAGCATTTGACCTAACTTACATGCAATAGGTGAGGACCGACTAGTGGTATTATCATTAGCGCCCCATTTTCTAGAGAATGACTAGATAGATATATCCTTGAGTCCTCTCTGGAACGCGAGAACTGTAAGCTCGCTTTCAACAATTTGGTTTTGGTGTCCCTCTATGCGGTAACAGCTTCTACTTCAACCTCTTTTTTAATCAAATCCACTTATAGGTAGTAGGGTTTAGCCTTATAGCCATCCCTCCAAAATAGGGTTCCAATGTTGAGGCCTTCCCTCAAGGCTTTAAGGGTCGAGAACTAAGATTTTCTCGCAATTGATCATTTTCTCGTTGAAACAAGCAATGTACATTTTCAATGACTCTTTCTCCATTTGCCTCATATAATTCAAGCGTCGATGTGGAGTGGAGTTGAACTATAGGGGGCAGAGGTATTTCCAATTGTCGATCCTCTAGAGACAACCATATCTTGTGGGGCTTCCATATGGGCAATGGTAGAGGTGAAAGAGGATGCTGTCAAAACCCTTTTGTTTGCTCCATTGTAGAGGGCCTAACAGCTTTGTCTATCCTTCTTGCCTATTTTCTAGGTGTTAGGTTATGTTTCCTATATCTAGGCATCTCATGTTAGGGCCTATTTCCATGTAGAGTACCCAGTCTGTCAAACACACTTGTGGACCTCAACCAGGAAGGCTCTCACTTGAAAATCGACTTCTTCATCATGGGCATCATTCGCCTAGCTGGTTTGAAGCCAAATGATATCTATATGCACACCTCCCTTTTGGAAAAACTATCATTCCTATTCCTAGGGACTCTTTCGAAGGATCCAATATGTACCTTCCCTATTCGTTGTTCTTTCCTAGGTCCTTAGTATGGGTAAAGAGGGCCTATGAGAGACGCTTCAATAGGAGGTGGCATAAATAATCCTCATTGGGCTAGCATCTCTTATAGAAAGGCTTGCAAAGTAGCATAATTGTTAGTCAATTGCCTCCCATTGACAATCAAGTTGGCCACGTTCTTCGTAAGCTAATGGCAGTGCTCTCGGCCCTTCTAGGGCGATGGAGATAGTGATAGGCCCCAGAGGCCTTGTTAGTTGTGCCATTTCAAACGTCTTCACATGGAGCCATTGTGTTAATGTCACCACTTCCACTGATCTTTCTCATTTCCTAGGACAAAGCATCAAGAAACGCCAAGAAATCTTATATCTATTTTTCAAGGACAAGGCCTAAGTAGGAGGCTGGAAAATACTTGCTTTGTTTGAACTATTAGCTAAGTACATGCACCTATAACTCGATCTACTAGCGCTCTCTTCATGAAGAAAAACTTAGGAAATGCATAAAATACCTCTTTCCTTTTTTCATGAAAAAGGACCCAGTGGTTAATTTCTTCTTTGCTTCTACTTATTCTTTCTTCCAGAATAAGATTTTTTCAAGGGGAAGTAACAAGCCTCTTGCAATATGGGTAGGCTTTTGATAGATATTTTACTACGGGATTCTCTCATGGTTAAGTGTAGTTTTCCATAAATGATGCCAATTTATTGACCTCTAAATATGGTTGGGACCCAGTGCGTTAACAAATACCGTCTCCACCCTTCTCCAGGTGTATGTAAGTAACATGCACACTTAGAATGTACGCATTAGACGTGTAATATCATAGCCTCTCCAAATACAAAGGGAGGAGGTCACGATTGTATGCATTCCAACGCTTAAGAGAGACATATGAGAGTAACGCTAAACCGAAAAAGAAAATATGAGAGTCGGGTTTGTATTGTTGAAAGAATTATCAAAGTTGTAATTGCCTTAAACAAACTACATCTAGTGAGTATATATAGACAAGGGAAATGAGTTGAGGCTCCTTGAATGTTTGACATGTAGTCTTATCGCAATGACTCATTGATCAAGCGCCATGACATCACTATGTCACGTTCTAGGCATTAATTGGTCTGCCCCCCTACAAATTGTTCTAATGGAAAAGATGAGATTTGACTCTTAGCTGTCACTATAGAAGACGTCTCATCAATACATTTCACATGGCTCCATATTGTTGTCACATTACAGATAGCATGAGGGGCCTCTGAAGCAGTACAGTTGCCTCGGATATCAAAGTCTTGTTTCCTGCGACTAAAGGTTGTGGCCCTCTAATCATCTCGAAGCCATGAATCGATGCTTTGTTACAAGTTAAATAGCCTTGGAGACATTTGTTGACAAGGCGTTGGGCTATGCCTTCAACACCTCAGAAAACATAGGTTGACGAGGCGATAGGAGTAACTTCGTCGCCTCAGAGGATCTTAGATATGGCATTGAAAAGTGCTTACATGGCGTTTCTATTTGGAAACCATGTGACTTGCCTCATAGGTGGAGTCATAACATACAAGATTTTAACTAATTTTCTAATTGACAAAAGAATAAATTCAGGTGATAAGAGTGTTACCAAGAGGGTTGGGCTTAGAGACATGGTTCCAATGAATAAATCATCGAGTTAGATACTTTGAGGCTAACAAGGTAACTTATTTAAGGGTAAGTTCAAGGTTATAAAAAATGGATGAGGACTTAATAATTAAAGTTGCTTGTAGATATGAGACAAATATCGAGTTAGATACTTTGAGGCTATGCCTTCAACACCTCAGAAAACATAGGTTGACGACGCGATAGTAGTTTTAGAAAACAAGGCAATGTGTGAAGTTTCGGAAAGAGTTGCATCCGAATACTTGATATTCGAAATCACTTATAGATATGAAATCAGTGAGTCAAAAGACAGCATATGGTTTGTTCTAAATTTCGATGAAGTCCATTTTATTGCACAACGTAGGAGAAAAGACCCTTTTTGTAGAGATTCCGGAAACAAGGTAACGTGTTAAAGTCACAAGTGTAAGATTTTGAGCTTGAAAAGAACAGATGGACGCAAACTTGGTAGTCCAAGTTGCTTATATATACAAGATCAACTAGTTATTTCATTCTAAATTTCAAGAAACTCCATTTTATTGCAAATAGAAAATAAGATAACGTGTTCATCTATAGTTTTTCATGTGACCAAACTAGTATAAATCAGTTATATTTTAAGGATATTATATTTATTATAAGAAAATGGAAAATGACATGATTTTTTTTCATTTTCAACAATAGAAAACGCTAAAAGCCATATAAAAACAAATAGTGATTATAATAAATTTCTATTGGTTGGTTATTTCTTCACAATATTATTGGGACACTAAAAAGGCAAATAAATACAAAACAAATAGTGATTGAGATGTAAGCATTTTGGATCGACCACTTATAAATATATTCCTTTTCATTTTAATTGAAAGGTCTAACGAGCAAAACAACAACCGCACTAAGCACCGTGCGTAGTATATTCTAAGCACCGAGCTAATGTGGCAAAATTATGTGGCAAAAAAACTACCCACTAATGTAGTGTGCCTCCTAAGCATGGTGCTTAGCATATACTAATGAAGTTCAAAGCGAATATAAACTAAGTATGGCTTGTTCTGGACGAAAATTTTGTTTGCATCACTTTTTAATGAAAGTAGCGCTTTTGGTCGAACAAAATGATGTAAAAGTTTCAGGTACTTCAACCTTAAATGTATTCACAATACAAGTTAGTTTATTGTTGTATTTGAAGATTCTGCCCATAAAAATTCAATTACGAAAATATAATATCTTTTATTCGGTCATTAACTACAAAATGTTCGAAAAGTGTAATTACTATTGGGTTTTTTTTATATCAACAATTGAAATTGATTTTAAAATTACAATTGATCAAAAAGTTTCATGTTCGACATACTAGAGTTGGAGAAGCGGCCTAAACAATCTACCAAAGAACGAATAAATTTTTATTTTATTCTTCCGAATAGCAAATGGCTACATGAGCTTATTTAGAAGCATTAGAAGCGAAAAATACTTAACTAAATAGGCGTTAAAAAATTAAAAAATTAAAAAATTAAATTAAATTGTAGGGTCAGCTGACCACACAAGATGGCATGTGAACCTACCCCTGGTCACAAACTCTTCGCCAAACCTGCCCGGTTCACATTGATAGGATTTGTTCAAAAGAAAAGTGGTCCAAATAAAGACTTGAACCACCTTGACCAACGGGTAATCAATTTCTAGGCCGAATCGGCCGATCAAGATTTGATAACTAGGCTTTTGTATGACTAACAATGTTTGCAGATTTGTTATCGATAACTACTGAATAGTCATACATATTGGTTATTGATCAATGATAATTATAATGGCAACATATGTTAACTATTGGATACTTGAGAATTTTTTTGTCCAAAGCTTACAAGAATTTGTTTTAGAACGTCGTAAATAGGCCAACTACTATGTCCACACAATTTCTCAAGTCTTTATGACTTCTTAGCTAATTTTAAAGTTTTGACATGGGTATTCATGTAATTTCACTCACGCAAAATTATCTTTAATTTTTACGAACGAAGGGCTATGCTTCATTGCACAGTCACTGACATATATGATAAGGTTTATATGGAGGATTGCCTCGTGGCAAGCCACGATAGGTCCCAAAGGATAAGACAGCAATCCATTTCTAACCCTTCAATATGTGGTCACAAAATTGAAATGTCATGGCTCATTAAATTTCATCAAAATTTAATCAGATTGAATTACGACCATAGGATGAAAATCCAGTAGTAGCCAATCAAATACAAGGGCGAAATTGCATATATAGGATGAGGTAGGATCACAATATTCATTCAATAAGGTCATTTTGAGTGTTAAGTGCAACCAACAAGAACTAACAATGGCTGCCTCAATGGTCTCCACAGCTGCCATTGCCACCGTGAACCGTGCCGCCCCAGCTAAGGCCAGCATGGTGGCTCCTTTCACCGGCCTCAAATCGACTTCGGCTTTCCCCGTTACCCGCAAGAATGATGACATCACATCCATTGCTAGCAATGGTGGTAGAGTGTCTTGCATGAAGGTACTCTGCTATAACTACTAGTATAGTCGGTTTACACGTTTTTTCGTAAAAAAATAAATCCCTTCAAAAAATTTAACTCAAGAAAAGAGTTTCTATTCGGATAATTGTACGAGTAAGTTAGTAGGATTAATATGATTTTGCTTAATTTGAGATTAGATATTCAAAAAATATCATTATATTTCGCAATATGTGGGTGGTTAATCTGCAGGTGTGGCCACCACTTGGTTTGAAGAAGTTTGAGACTCTTTCATACCTTCCCACTCTCACTAGGGAACAACTCCTCAAGGAAGTCGATTATCTTATCCGATCGAAATGGATTCCTTGCCTTGAATTCGAGTTGGAGGTCAATACCCTAAAATATTCTTTATTCAACTCGACTGGACAATACTGGACAAGATAATTAATAAATTGACATATATCTAATTATGTCCAGTATTTTAAAGTCTAAAGTATGTGCCAAACATTCATTAATTACTATGTTGGTGGGATATTTGCAGCAAGGATTCCCGCACCGTTTCAACAACAGGTCTCCAGGATATTACGATGGGCGATACTGGGTTATGTGGAAGTTACCCATGTATGGATGCACAGACTCGGTGCAGGTGTTGAACGAGGTGGACGAGTGCCTCAAGGAATACCCCAATGCCTTTATTAGGATCATTGGATTCGACAACGTGCGTCAAGTGCAATGCATTAGTTTCATTGCTCACAAGCCACCAGGCTACTAAAATGTATCATTTACTCTGTAATTTTCTTTCTATCATGTTCATGTACGACTTTTTGTGTTAATTTGTATTTCCTTTCTCATTCGCCGAATCTCCGATGGAACATATAAATGAGGAAATTAATAAGTATAAAGTCCCTTTTCTTTTCTTTTTTTTTTGTCAAATTTTTTAGCAATTCAATATTGATGTTATGAAATATAAATAAATAAATAAATATCTCCAATCGTAAATAATTAAAGCATTTATACGGGTAATATTATTTTATTAAAATTGTAATTAAAAAAGAATAAAGAAAAATGTATTTTAGGAAAATGAGAATCAAATGAGGTCTTAGCCCCTATTTGAGCCCCATTTTTTCAAAAATACATTTTTCTTTTTCAAGCCTCATTTTGCAACCAAACATTCTCCCATAAAAAAAAAATATTATTAATGTATTTAAAAAAAAAATTCCTTACTTTTTAATCACACATTCTCCAAAAAATCATTATTTCATAATACATTTTACACTAAAATGGGAATCAAACAAGGGATTTATTATCAAAAATAATGAACTTGTGGGTCAAGGTCACAATAACACACAATTTATGGTCACGATCACATACTGATAAAAAATCACATGAGGTCACGGTCATAAAAATACAATTCATGTTTGTGGGGGTGAAAATCGGGATGGTAGTGAATCTAGAACGAGGTGGGGGGTGGGCATTGGCTCCTAATTTTTAAAAGAAAATTCATTTGACCTGATTTTTGAAATGGAAAATTGTAAACCAGGTGTGTGATTTCCCTATCATTTTTAATGAACACGGCTTCAAGTTTCAATGGGCCTTTGCACTCTCTCGATTTCGAACATTGGGCTTAAATGTTAGCCCTGTCTACTACGTGGGTCCAATAGAAAGACCAAAGTGCTGGCCCAATTATCTCTTAAGAACCCAACTCTTTTATAAAATACTAGTAAGAGGCACGTCAACGGCATGTGACGTAGTATAATTGGCTATATAATAGGGTTGACTGATTTTTAGTTATTTTTGGAGACATCACTAATTAAATCTTATTTAGCAAAATTTCTTTAATAGAAAACCTTAAAGTTACAACGAAAAATAAACAAATAAAAAAAAAGTTAGAAACAAAAGGGAAAATTCATCATAAGCAACCAGTGTACATCAATTTAAGTTTAAAAACACACATACACTAACAAATTACCAAGATATTGTTGTTTCTTCTTTCTTCCTGAATTTTCTTGAAGTACAAACCTTGGATAATTTAAGTTTTTTGAGGGTGAATAGAAAAGAAAAATTAGCGATTATGATTTTACGTTTAATAATTTAAGATAATTTTTATATTTAAACTTTATCGACAATATATTTATTATTATCACATCTTAAGTTTTTTGTCAATTCAAATATATATTCACATCGTGAAATATCGAATCAAACGTTGTAAGAAAAATAAAGTTCGAAAAAAGGACATTGGAATGAAGTTGAGATTGAGCTTGAAAAGAAACATAACCGATCACGACTTTACGCCTCACAA
>CAIGRQ010073455.1:0-21832 GCA_903798375.1 Fraxinus sp. D2006-0159 | reverse complement strand
ATCCAATAATAAAACGATACAAAAGCTTAGTAAAATGGCCCCGAATAAGTGCACAAAATTGCACTTATCATGGATCAGCTCTTAACTATCCTACATATGATAGGAGATGTATGCACTCATTCGAGCTCTGGAAAAATGACAGTATTACCTATGGCCAAAGGAGTTCATGATTCACACTGATCATGAGTCTTTAAAGCATTGAAGGGGTCAATGTAAGCTAAATAAGTGACATGCAAGGTGAATGGAGTTCCTTGAGACATTTCTTTATGCTATTCGATACAAACAAGGTAAAGAAAATGTGGTAGCGGATGCCTTGTCAAGGAGGTATGTACTTCTAACTTCTTTAGGTGTGAAATTGCGAAGATTTTAAATATATTAAGGACATGTATGCTAATGATCCAGATTTTTCTAATATATACGAACCATTTGATAAGGGTGCTATGGATAGATTCTTTAGGTATAGTGAGTATTTATTTCGGAAAAATAAGTTATGTGTTCCTAAATGTTCAATGATAGAATTATTAGTACGTAAAGTACATAGTAGAGGTCTAATGGGTTATTTTAGGGTTAAGACGTAGGTGAACATTTTTATTGTCTGAGATGAAAGTTTATATTGATCGGGTTTGTAGTAGATACATCACTAGTAAAAAGGCTAAACCTAAGGTTTTATCCCAAGGTTTATATACGTTATTACATGTTCCTAGTGAATCCTGGGTTGATGTGTCTTTGGATTTTATGTTGGGTTTACCTAGGACTAAGAAATGAATAGATTCTATATTTGTGGTGGCAATAGATTTAGTAAGATGGACATATTTTATTCAATGTCATAAAACTGATGATGCCGCCAATATTGTGGACTTATTCTTTAAGTAGTGCGCTTACATGGGATTCCTAGAAGCATTGTATCGGATATAGATGTTAAATTTCTTAGTCACTTTTGTAAGATTTTGTGGAATAAGTTAGGAACCAAGCTATTGTTTTCTACTACTTGTCACCCACAAACGGATGGACAAACTTAGGTTGTTAATAGGACTATGATACAACTATTGCGCACTATAGTCAATAAGATTTGAAGAGTTGGGATGATTGCTTACCATTCATATAATTTGCATATAATATGGCCATGTGTTCTACTAATTCTTATACGCCATTTGAAATTGTTTATAGTTTTAATCCACTAACATATTTGGATTTAACTCATTTTCCTGTTGATGAGAGAGGTAACTTAGATGGAAAGAAGAAGGTCGATCCCTCCATGAGAAGGTACGGTGCTAGATTGAGGAGAAAAATGAGCATTATGCTTCTCAAGCAAATAAGGGATGAAAGCACATTCAATTTTAACCACGAGATTAGGTTTGGGTGAATACGAGAAATGAGCATTTTTTGACTCAAAGGAAGTCAAAGTTGTAATTGAGAGGCGATGGACCATTACAAATCCTTGAACAGATCAATAACAATGTCTACAAATTTGATCTTCCTAGTGAGTATAATGTCTCGGCTACCTTTAATATCTTTTATCTTTTTCTCTTTGATGCAGGTACAAATTTGAGGTCGAATCCTTTCAAAGAGGGAGGTGATAATGTGATCCATGATACGAGGGCAAGTCCGGGTAAGATCCATTGATCGTGGATAAAGGACCAACAACGAGGTCACGGGCAAAGAAGGTCAAGGAAGCTATGTGATTGCTTGTTCAAACAACAATGGATGAAACATAGATCTCAACAAGTAAATGAACAAGTTTCATGTTGGGTTTGGAAGAAGAAACCACATGGATCAACTTGGTTCAAATAATAGAAGATGGAGCTGAGCGGGAAAGCTATACGATTGTATAGTATAAATAGGCATGCGGCCACATGCCTCCATATCGAACTAAAACTGAAGGTTGTGAATTGACCTATGCGGTCACATAGTACATTTTCGGTTGCGAATTTTCCAAATTTTACGCAATCTTCTATTTTTGTTAAAACTCTATTTTGTGATATATTTTTTTATTTTAGAGTTTAATTCCCTTTTTACTAGGGTCTATTGGATTCCATATAAATATGATTATTATTTTCATTGTACAACAGAGGATTATTGAGAGATTAATTGCAAGTCATTATTTTTTTCTTTTTGTTCTTCATCCAATTAATTTTGGACTTATCAAGATTATTTCTTGTGGTGTTCAAACAAATCGAGTGAAATTCTTAAGTCTTATAATTACGAGATCAATATATTGTCGACGATTGTGTTGGTTCCTTGGTTCAATATTTTTGAATCAAGCTTAAACATTGATTCTTTGCTTCTTAGAGTTGAATCAATTTTGTGTGGATTTAGTAGCTACTATTGCCACGTGGATTCACACCACTTTTGAAATGCCTTGCATATGGGATATACGTATGATAATTCGGTCAACCCATTTTGTTGACCTTATATGCACGTTTAAACGCCGAAATGTGCATACATTTGTGTTAAAAAAATGTATCAAAATTAGTCTAGCGAAGTCCAGTCAATTTTTATAACTTAAAAAAAAAAAGGTAAATTGAACTTAACAAACATCAAATTAACTTAAATCACCCAAACCCATGAATTATATATAAGAATTTGTAGGGTTTGTGATATGATCTAGGAGTCGAGCCCGATGAGGACAAGCCCGGGACGGGATCCGTTGATTATAGAAGGAGGCCCGATGACATGTTCGAGGGTAAAGCGGGTGAAAGAGGCGATGTGATTACTTGCTCAAGCTATCGTGGACGAAATTTCAAAGTTAACAAGTTAAGGAACAAGTTTCATATTGGGTTTGAAAGAAGAAACCAAATGGATCAAAGAAACCAAATAGATCAACTCGATTCAAGTAGTAAACGAGCAGCGTGGATAAAAAAGGACATAACGTTTAGCTCGGTTGTCGGATTTTCGTCCATGAGTACATTCCAGAAGTGGCACGAGATTCACAAGGTTACATGGGCGCATAGTACTTTTGGGCTTGCAGTCGTACAGAAACAGGCCGAGAACAAGTTGGCGGAAAACTTTCATTTTTCACAAATTTCCTTAGACTAGAATTCTATTTTCTTCCCAATTTAAATATTTTGTAACCTAATTACGTTNGGGCTTGCAGTCGTACAGAAACAGGCCGAGAACAAGTTGGCGGAAAACTTTCATTTTTCACAAATTTCCTTAGACTAGAATTCTATTTTCTTCCCAATTTAAATATTTTGTAACCTAATTACGTTTTTACTAGGTTTTCTGGCCATTAGTATAAATAGGACTTCATTATTCAATGTATGGACCTTTTGACAAATTTATTATTGATATATATTCGAGATGCTATTGTGTTTTTCAACTTCGTTCTTCTTAGAACAATTTGAACTTATCAAGAGGGTTCTTGTAGCGTTCAACACCAAGTACGGATCAACGTATTGTGTAATCAAGAGGTCTTTCAAACACCGTTTTTGATTGGTTGCTTGATTCATTTAATTCTTGGTTCAAACTCAAAACTGGGATTATCTTTTGGACTTTCTTAGGATCTTCAATCTCGTTGTGGGTTGCGTAGTGTTCGTTAATACGTGGTTCTCATCAGTTTGACATTTAAAAAAAATAGAACAAATTTTAGTAGAGTTACAAACTATTTACACCGAGTCCAAGCCTCCTACTTCGATTTTTCTCTAACTTTACTCACAAGTGATGCTAGTAATGAATAATCTTGGATTGTTGATAGTTGTGATAATGAGGAGAAGGTTAATACTATCCACAAAAGCAAATAGAAACTCTTGAATTGAAATATGGGAGCCTAATGAAAATAATTTTATAACAGATGACACAGAAGATAACTTACATGAACATGAGTTTGAATTGGAATTCGATAAAAAGTTAGAAAATATATAGGATTTTTTTACACTGGTGTTCGTGTCTAATCTAATTGTAAGAATTTATTATCAATTAATTATAATATTATGATATTCAGCACTATGTTTTTGTTAAAAATTTGAAAATTATGTATAAAGTTCATTTAATTTTATTATTTATAATTTTGAGCAATAAAATTTTATTTATTTGAAAATTTGAAGAATATCTATAAAGTTTAAAGAATGCATTGTTTTATTTATTTATTATTTTTAGAATATTTAAAATAATATCAAAAACCGAAACGCATAATTACGCATATGTTTCACATAGGGACTCATATTCTTGTAATGCTCGATACTCAACCGAAATGCACTACACATTTTAAAACCTTGCAAATAACTATTTCTCTTTTAGCTCCAATTTGAGCATCCAAGTTTGTGAATTTAGAAAGTGAAAATCATTGTTAGGTAAGTAGGATTTGTTGATTAATTTTTATCGTTAACAAATTGATGCCGTCTGTGAACCAAGGTAGATCACGAAATCTTATAATATCTGAGAAAGCATGAAATTCTTAAGATTTTGAATTCATGAGTCAGATCGAGGGAAAATCAGAGAAAATGAAAGCGTTGGAAGTGGAAATCGACGAATGCAGTGACTTTACATCAGATAGTGATGCTAATCCTGACAGACAGAGAGATGAAATTCTAGCAGAAGCACAAGTGACGTTTCTCTTGCACAGCATTGTCACTTGCAGAGAAAATGTCTATTTCCAAAACCATTCAGTAAACGGCTGAGAGTTTGAAAGTGCTTACACCAGAGGACGCTTCTTTGTGGGCGAAGATGGAGAATATAAAGGCAAGTGCACATGATAAGACTAAAGAAAATGAAACTAATCTTGCTAATAGTACTTCCCACAATGATAATAGCAGTATGTAGACATCAAAAACCTATAATAGTACACCCAAAAAAGCAACGCAAGGCGACGCGAGAACATGCCTGCTAAGGAAAAGTTTCCTGAAGAAGCTACTTCATAGGACAGGAGTAACAGTCGTCGAGAAGGCCAAGGGGTTGAAAGTCTATTCAATGCCTCGTATAACACTCATCTGGATGAGGAATATGAACCTACAAGGTTGTATGTATTGGACGACGATAATGAAAATCTACCATTTTCCAGGAAAATTAAGGAGTAAGCTATCCTGGACAAATTAATCGTCTAGTTATGGATAAATACAATGGAAATGGGGATCATATTTACCATTTGTACGAGTACATGGCACACATATAGTTGAAGAAAGTAAGTCCTCCACTTTAGTGTCAAGGCTTTCACCTTACTTTGGATGTCAAGTGGTGGTATAGTAGGTTACCACCAAGTTCGAACCGAAGTTGGCCGCAGTTAAAACAAGCCTTCCTGGGGACATTTGCAGGAAGCATGATAGGGTCGCCCCATCTACCAGGATTAATGATATGCGATAGGAGGAAAGCGACTCCCTCAAGAGCTATTTAGTGCGTTTCAGTGCTGAACTGATCGCTTGCGAAACGATATCGAATGAGAAGGCTTGGGTCGCCTTGTGGGATGAATTACTGATGGAGACTTCCTTCTTGCTGGATGTCCGTAATAAGAATCCAGCCTCCTACCATCAACTGGTAAATTGGATAAAAATCGAAATCCAGACTGAAAATACAATAGAGAACCAAAAGAAAGTGGAACAGAGACAAGCTCTCAATGAAAACCTCAACATATGGACCAAGGCTATCAAAGCATCAGTACTCGCGCTTTAATGACCACAAAAGCAAAGTATACGTGATCTCTCTGGTCCCCTCACAAATAGCAGGCGAAGCACCTTCGTCCCTTGAAAACCTAAAAGTAAAATTTTATAAAGTTCATTGTAACAAAGACCACGACACATATAAGTGCTACAAGGTAATTAGATAGTGAAGCTGTGAAATCAGCAAGGCAAGCTGCACAAAGGATATGACAACCGAAAGCTTCCATACTCAAGTACCAGAGGGTGAGATCGTTGAGGAAGATCAAGGCATCTAGACTCCTAGTAAGCATCAGTAGGCAACCAACACTTCTAACCTCTAGAAAGAGAGATCTATACTATTATTGGAGGTCCATATGTTGGCAAGAAAATTACAAATGTGCAAATGAACTATGTTCGAGCTACTAAGAAGTCCAAATCGGAGAGCTACTCTAGTCGAGGTAAACCCCAACCTGTATCTCTTCCAATAACTTGTAATAATGATGATGAGTATGATGTTATATATCCCTATTGTGATGCATTGGTACTGCAGGCTACAATAGCTCACAACGGCCTTAGCTGCATATTGGTGAATAATGACAATTCTATTAATATATTATTTGGACGTGCTTTTATTCAAATGCAAATTGAATATCCTAGGGTACCCATGGCCGAAATCCTTTACGATTTTACTTGAGACTCTCGGATCCTTATAAGGCATATTACTTTGGCCATTGAAATAAGTGAGGAGCTAACTATATTCTATGGTTATATGGACTTCCTAATTATGGATTGTAGGTCTGCATATAACGAAATCCTTGGAAGGCCCTCTTTGAACCAGCTAAAAGTTGTAAGCTCTATTAAGCTCTATCCCTATACATGCTTAGAATTTGGAACTCTGAAAGAGATAGCTATGAGTTAAGGGAGATCAAGTAGCCGCACATGAGTTCTACCTCAACGCCTTAAGAAGAATAGTTCCAAAGGCTCTGCTAATTAATACCATCATAATAATACTGATCATACTGGGTTGGGTCTGAGTTGGAAAAAAAAACTGACCTAACCCAATCAATGCCTATCCCTAATTAGAATAAACAAACAAACAAACAAACAAGCCAAGAGATAACCAAGTGCGGCACTAAAACAAGTAAATAATGTAGCACAAACTCAAGTATAAACAAGAAAGAGTAAAACAAAAAAGACGACCCAAGAGCAATAAATACATTCCTCCAAATTAGATAAATAGGCTAAAAATGCCATCAATTGCTATGAGAGTCAGCTGGCTCAGCTATAGCATCGACCTCTTAACAGATGAATATCATAAAAATCCACAACCTAAAAAGACTCAATCGAAATAGAGAAAAAAAACATAAAAGCCCTAAAGGCTGGAAGAGGGACTTTAAAAGACTAGGCGCCTCTAACATCTTATTCATGAACCTCTATGAAATCCATGTTCCATTCGGGGAAGAAAATTCTTGATAATACCGAAAAACTTTTGATGAGAACCACGTAGCAACGAACACTACGTGACCCACAACTAGATTGATGCTGAACCCCAGAACGCTAATTAAATCCGATTTTGGATTTGAACCCAGCAAAATGAACCAAAAAAACCAAATGATAACAGAGATGTGTTGAACCCCTTGATCACAAGATAAAGAACCCAATAATCTGATGTTTGAACGCCAAAAGATTCAGATCTTGATAAGTTCAGTATGTCCATGGAAGAACACAAGTTTTTGAAGCAAAGCTTCGGAAGAGAGAATTCTCATTAAATCATTATATCAAAGTTAAGTTACAACGAAAGGTAAATCCTATTTATACTAAACCTAGAAAATAAGGTAAAAACGTGAATAATTGATAAAGATTACAAGAATCTTACATAAACTAGAATTTTAATAAAATAAGGAAATTAGCGTCAAAATAGATTTTCTCGGATTCAGATAGCCTTCAGTATTTTGGTCATATCTTCCTCTCCCGATATCTAATTGAAGTGATTCAAATTGCATTAGGAATCTTACTCCAAGGGTTACAAAACTTATAGAAATACAGATCTTCAGAGTCTAACGTATTCTATGCGAAAATTGGGTCTCAAACGGAGACTGAAAATTCAAGTGCTTTCCAAATTCGTTTTCCTTGACTAGAGCGCTTTCCAACCCTTTCCGGCCCTCAACCCCAACATGAAACTTGATCCTTGGAATGTTGTCTTCAATATTATGGATTCCATTGCTCGAACATGTAAATGACCGGCTTTGTGAACTCTTTGAAGTCTTGAACTCGGCTCTATTCTCCCTCAAACATGCCTTGGGTTTTTGATAAATTGTGGCGTATCCTGGATCATATCAACTTTATTCCCCTTCTTAAATGGATTCCTCAAAAGGTTTTCTTCGTAAGTCTTCCTTTCATCAATTGTAGACTCCACGACAGCAAGTCTAGCTTTGCTATTCTCTAACTTTCGACGGAGTAAGATCGGTTCATCTTGGGCACTATCTTTTATTGTAAGAAAATAATCAATTTTAGTCATTCGAAGTTCCTTATTCAGCTTGGTAATTTCGTAATCTATTCGTTCAGAATATGCTCGATTGTCTAATCATTTTGCATTAAACTTGAAGCAAGTTTCCTGATATCGGCTAAAAGAACGATTCCTGCCTTAGTGTATTCCTAAGCATTTCAGCACATATTCTTGTATCGTGATTTTTCCTCCTCAACCACATCCAGTTTTGTGTAGACCGTGTTACATTTTTCTTCCTAGGTTTGGACCTTCCTATCCAAACCATTGACTTGGTTATCGTAAAGCTCATACTCTGCTTGCTAGTCATGGAGTAATACCACAGCTCACGACAAAGAGCATCAATCAATTCTCCCTTTTGTGCAAGAGTAAGATCCTTCCAATTTCTCCTAGGATCAATTCAAGTAGGCATATCACGATCTAATAATTCAAGCGACCAAAGGGAAAAGGAAGATAAAATTCCTGAATCCAACTCATCACGATGGAAGGAATTAAGCAAAGACCTAAAATCAAGAAAATAAAAATTCATGGGACCGAGCTTAGTCCGAACCTGCTTGATTCTTTTCATCCCCCATTTGAGATTTCCAATGCATAGAGACGAAGTAGAATATGTAGTTCTTTAGGACAGCAACCCTGGAACCAAAACATCAGCACTAGGGCATTGCGATCTCCTTAACCTTGGTGAAAGAATAGGCTGGACAATAGAATCCAAAACATAAATGTAGCTAGCCCCTTTAGGTTCACCGATCCTAAATTCCTTGGCGAAGAAATTATTTGAAGCTTAGAAGGATTCGCAGCAAATTCAATCTGCATTATAAAGAAAAGAAAAAAGGCAGAATAATAATATTGACCAATTAAATGTAAGAATTTAAAGATGATAGGAAGCAGGTAATGCAGCTGAATGAAGATGAAGGAAAATTCTAATGAACTAGAATTGAATTCGGAAAATCATCTTGCAATTAACATCAATACAAGTGCAAATAAATAGGAAGAAGAAAGGGGTAAAAGGGTAAAGAACTACCCTAACAAACTACTCAACAAATAGAATATTTGTGCACCTAACCATGTGCAATAGAATGTACTAGAAAGCACAGCTAGATGATATGCTAGTCCCCTTATGAAATATATACAGGTCCAGTAGATATCTTAACTACATAATGAAGATAAGTAGGCTATTTGATAAGTAATATACATTATGCATTTTAACACCCCCCCCCCCTCTCTCAAGATGGAGAATAGATGTTTTCTATTCCCATCTTGGACAATCCCATCTTGGACAAATGTGATCTCAAAGTGATAGAAGATAACACCTTAGTAAATATATCTGCAAGCTGTGATTGAGTGTTAACATAGGAGGTACAGATGTGTCCAACTTCAATTTGATCCCTGATTAGGTGACAATCCAACTCGATATGCTTGGTTTTCTCATGGAATACTTGGTTGGAGGTAATGTGTAATGCTGCTTGATTTTCACAATATAGAGTAATTGGTTTGGAGTGATCAACTTGAAGGTCTGTTATGAGGTATTTTAACCATGTAATTTCGCAACAAATGCTAGCCATTGACATGTACTCTGACTCAGCAGATGATCGAGATACCACGCTTTGTTTTTTGAATTTCCAGGAGATCAGTGACTCTCCAAGAAAGATGCAGTAGCTAGTAGCTGATCTTCGAGAATCAGGGTATGCTGCCCAGTCAGAATCACAGAAAGCTTAAAGTTTTAAAGTGGATGAAGATGGGGATAATAGGCCTTGTCTTGGAGCCAATTTGAGATATCTGATTACCTTGTGAATTGCAGTAAGGTGTGTGTAAGAAGGGGCTTCCATGTAATGGCTAAGATTCTGAATAGCATAACATATATATGGCCTAGTTAAAGACAAATACATCAGTTTTCCAATCAATTTCATGTAGACTGTAGGATCAGGTATTGGTTTTCCCGTATCTCTTCCTAAATTCTAATTCTGGTCCATAGGTAGTTTAACAGGTTTATCTCCAAGTAGTCATGCATCAGCCAACATATCCAAAGTGTACTTCCGTTGAGAGATGACAATTCCCTTGTTTGATCTTGCCCTTTCAAGGCCAAGGAAATACTTCAGATCACCTAGTGCTTTAATTTTTAACCTAAGAAACTTCTGAATTGCATCTATTTGATTCAAATTAGAGCCCGCTATGACAATATCGTGTACGTAGACAAGCAAAGCTGTGAAGGAATCATTTGTCGTCATTGTAAAAAGGCTATAGTCAGCCTTTGATTGAGAAAACCCAAAATCTATAAGTGTTGTAGAGAATGTGGAGTACTATTGCCTTGAGGTCTGCTTCAGGCCATATATACTTTTCAATAGCTTGCAAACTTGATTGAGGGTCCCTTTTATATAGTCTGGAGGTTTTTTCATATACACATCTTCATGTAAAACTCTGTGTATGAAGGCATTGCTTACATCAAATTGCTTGAGATGCCAATTTTGAACTATAGATACAGCCAATAGACATCGAACAGTAACAAGCTTTGCAACAGGGAAAAACGCTTCATTGTAGTCTATTCCCTCCCTTTGTGTATATCCTTAAGCCACAAGCGTTGCCTTGTGCCTCTCAATGCTTCCATCTGAGTTATGCTTCATCTTAAACACCCATTTGCAGTCAATTGCTGTCTTTCTTAGTGGAAGGTCAGTGAGAATCCAGGTTCTGTTCAAGTCAAGGGCTTCTATTTCTGATTTCATTGCCTTGCACTAGTTAGGATCATTCACAGCTTGATGATATGTACTGGGTTTAAAGTGTGTGCAGATGGAGATTGTAAAGGCTTTAAACTGAGGTGATAATTTATGATAAGAGATGGTATTATAAAGGGAAAATGCCTTACCTACAGATGTTATGAACCTTGTCTTAGGAGAAGATTGGGATGGCTGAGTTGATGTGGCCTGATGATAATAAAAAATCTTGTAAGTACTGAGGAGCCCTCTCGACCCTTGTATATTTTCGAGTGATATGTGATGTGGGAGGTGATGTTTGAGGATTATTTTCAGGTGCAGGGTCGTTTAAAATGTTCTGATCAGGTGTTTGTGCTCCAAGTGAGTAGAGTATGACATCTGATGCGGATTCATTAATATCATCAGGGAGTGGTTTGGTAAAGACAAACTCAGTTTCATCAGTTATTTTTTCAGCTTGTTTGTAAGGAAAATATGCCTCATGAAATGTCACATTCCTAGATATAAAGATGGTTTTTGTCTGTAAGTCCATCACTTTGTATCCTTTAACTCCAAAGGGGTAACCTAAGAAAATGTACTGACGTTCTCTAGGATCAAACTTTTTTCTCCCATGTGTCAATGTTGAAGCATAACAAAGGCATATAAAGGTCCTAAGATGAGAGTATGTTGGTGTGCACTCAAAGAGTATTTCAAATGGTGACTTGCCTTGCAATAGAGGTATGAGAATTCGATTTATCAAATATGTTACTGTGAGGATAAATTCATTCCAATAAAACAGAGGAAGACCTAACTGGAATTTTAAGGCTCTGGCTACATTCATCAAGTGTTGGTGCTTTCTTTCAACCGCACTATTTTGTTGAAGGATCTCAACACAACTCATTTGATGAATGATGCCTTTTAAGTTGTAAAAATCAGTTAATTTGAATTCAGGTCCATTATCACTTCTTAAGGTTTTAACTGAGGTCTGAAACTGATTCTCTATCATTTGGATAAAAGCCTAAATGGAATGATTAACATCATTTTTTTTCTAAGTAAATAGACCCAAGTGGCACGTGAATAGTCATCGACAATTGAAAGAAAATATTTAGATCCATCATGAGCTGTAGTGGGATAGGGACCCCAGATGTCACAATGGATAATTTCAAACAATTGCTTAGTCTTATGTGAACTTATGGGAAAAGGATTTTTATGTTGCTTTGCCAATGGACAAATAAAACAAGGAACATTGCTGGTATTCTTGTAATGGAAAACAACAGAATTATCACAAATAAGTTTCATTATAGAGTATGATAAATGTCCTAAACGATAATGCCATAAGTTTGGCTGAACATCATAATTGATAATAGAGGCTGCAGTGAAAGGTTGCCTAAGATTAAAGGCTGATGGGTGGTCATGAGAGCTGTGGGTGGAACCTTGTGTAGCATCAGTCGATACAGGCCATGCTATACTTCACCCTTCACAATCGTCCTCCAAGATAAAAGGTCCTGCACATAGCAGGCATTAGACATGAAGATTAGGGAACAAGGGATATGCTGTGTTAATTTCTTGACAGACGGTAAATTGAAGTGAAAATTAGGAACACATAACACATCTTTGAGAAGCATAGAGTCTGTGATTTGCACTACACTAGTATGTGTAGCTGGGACAATCTCACCAGTGGGCAACTTAATTGAGAAATAAGTTTTAGATTCAATGCAGGTAAAGAGACTGGTGTTGCAGATCATATGATCTGTTGCACCAGTGTCAATAATCCATGGGATGTTATCAAAATTCTGAGAGTGTGTAGGTGTAACAGATAGATAGGCAGCTTTATCAGACAAATCAGATTGAGGGTTAGTTTTTGAATGATCAGTAGTTTGTACATGATTGACAGAATGAGTGCTTTGTGAACTTTCCTTTGGCCGAAGCAAGTTAAGGATCTCTTCATATTGTCCCTTGGTCATAGAAACTGGCCTCTCACTCTCTTCTTCCACTGCACTAGATTGATTTGCAAAACCTCTATCTCTCCTCTAGACTCTGTGTAACTTGTGATTAGGAGGATAACCTCGCAGCTTAAAGCATTTTTCCATAGTATGTCCTATCATGTTGTAATGTGTGCAAATATGAGGCTCAATGTTTCCTGCCTTAAAACATTTGTCTACGCTATGTCCAGGGATTTTGCAATGTATGCAATATGGTCTATCCTTTTTACCAGTGAAGTTCGATTTTCCATAGTTGATAGTCCTGTTATCTCCGTAGTTTTTTCTGGTTGCCATTGCAATGGCTTCATTATTCACAACAATTGAAGTAATTTGCCTCTATCTTTCTTACTGCTGTATGTAGGAAAACACTTTGTTTATTGGTGGAATGGGATCAAGCATCATCACTTGAGCCCTTGTGTTATCATACACTTCATTTAGCCCCATTACGAATTTGATTACACAATCACGTTATTGTCTGTCCACTAGTACTTTCAATTGTCCACGGCTACATTTAGGGATAGGATCATTGACTGATAGTTCATCCCAAATGGTTTTTAATTTACCATAATAGATACTTACAAAATCATTTTCTTTCTCCAGATCAGCCAGTACTTTCCCCAGTTCATATATTTTAGGTCCATTTCGTTGGGCGAATCGATCCTTAAGTTCAGCCCATATCTCATTTGCCTCAACCATAAGTGCAATACTGGATCTAAGAGAGAGAGATATGGCATTTTGAATCTAGGATACAACTATATCATTACATCTCTCCCATGGAACGAAGGAGGTACTGGTTGGTTCAGGCTTAGGTAGTGTTCCATTGATGAAGCCAAGTTTGTTCTTAGCTCGGAGTGTTCGCCGGAGTGCCCTTGACCGAGTAGGATAATTTTCTGTGGTCAGTAAATTTGTAACGAGAATGGCTCCTGGGTTATCTGAGTTTTCTAGCTTGTAATGATCAGAAAGGTCGAGAGTTTGGATGGGAGTTTCGTTTTCACTGGTGGCAGAATTCATTTCAGCAATGGTAGTCATTGCTCTGATACCATGTAAGAATTTAAAGATGATAGAAGGCAGGTAATGCAGCTGAATGAAGATGAAGGAAAATTCTAATGAACTAGAATTGAATCCGAAAAATCATCTTGCAATTAACATCAATACAAGTGCAAATAAATAGGAAGAAGAAAGAGGTAAAATGGTAAAGATCTAACCTAACAAACTACTCAACAAACGGAATATTTGTGCACCTAACCATGTGCAATAGAATGTACTGGAAAGCACAGCTGGGTGATATGCTAGTCCTCTTATGAAATATATACAGGTCCAGCAGATATCCTAACTACATAATGAAGATAAGTAGGCTATTTGATAATAATATACATTATGCATTTAAACATTAAATGCCTGGAGTTAGAAACAACTAAATCAATACATGGACTCTCCCATTGTAGTTTGAACACCAATGTTGTAGAAGTTGAAATTGAAGTGATGAAGCAATCCCTTGGCTTTGTGAACCCATGAAGGAAAATGGAAGATAGGAGCCACCAGGGTTCAAAGTTCGCTGAGTGAAAGGCTGCAAAATAAAAATGGCGGTTCACCTGCACCAAAGCACTATAGCTAGAATACAGAAGTATAGATAAAAAGATAAGCCATGAATTAACATTCATAGTACTTACCATAAATTCAAGACTTAAAAATCGAAGGTTGTGATCACTAGAGTGAAACCCCAGTTTGCCTTGAACGAAGAAAAAAATTTCTTTCCAATTATTCACCTAAAGAAGCGGGGAGAAAATGAATAATACCCCATTTAAGGAAGGGTTCACCGTATTTCGTAATGGCATGGGACAGTACATTAAATGGAATATATTCGACGAAAATTCCACATGAAGGCCTATAGATCTCCATAACAAAAAGAACTGACTAATTAGGTCATCCAGTCGGAGCAAGCCGGGAAAGAGCTATATTTTGTTAGGAAAGTATATCTCCAAAAAAGTGATGAAAGGGGATTTTAATCCCTATATTCATTGAATTTTTGTGAATAGCTACATAGCCTGGGGACAGGTGATCTGTCGTTTGAAACTGTCCAAGAAGTAATAACTTTATATCATTGGGAATGTTAAAATGGATCCTAATATCGACTATGCCCTGTTCGGTAAGATTGCTGAAAATTCTTGAAGCTTCAAAAGCATTTCCACCACTCTCAGTAAGGTAAACTTCATTCTTTACTAATATTTCTATCCTTTCATTGGATATGTGACCTAGAAATTTATGCCACAAGTTAGTAGATCTTCATTTAATAAACCACGTTTATTACCAACATTAATGATGCAAGGTTAAAAGAATCTCGAAAAAAATGTTATCGAGTTTTGATTTATATAAGCCATCACAAAGAATAGCGGAACCAATAAGATGATTTTTTAGACAAAGTTAAACATCTATTTCCACCATTACAGAAATATCCAGTAGAATCAGATTTTAAGGAAACTAAATTGAAAGAAGTAGAAGGTGCATAAAAAGCTAGAAACAATTCTAAATGATGTCCCGTATCTAAAATCAAATGACAGGCTCCATTGGCTTCAACTGGAGTTTTGACTCGATTGCCCATGAAAATAAACTTTTCATTTGGATTTATGGTCTAGAACGAAAGGAATCTCTGCATCATATAGGTAACATGAATGGTACATTAGGAATCAATCTACCAAGTATTATAAGGAACTTCTGCCAAATAGATTCGAAACATACATACGAAATAATCTTACATTTACTTTCGAACCATGCCTTACATTTTTGGTAGTTTCTTTTATAGAGTCCACATTTACAATAGAAATGGCATGCTTCTTTCTTATGTTCCTTATTTTTTATTTGAGCAGAAAACTTATTTATCTTTAGTGGTCCTTGCTTAATGCACTTTCCAGACCTTTTCTTATATTGCTTTCAGCTCCTTAATGGCTTAGCTACGAGATGAACAAAATGAGTTCCTTGATTCTTAAACTTTATGTCCTCTTATATAAGCATATAGTGAAATTAAGCATATTGTGCAATTCATTCACATTCCATTTGTTCTTTAAGGTATTATAGTTCATTTGGGATGGATCATATTCAAGACGCGATGTGTTAATGATAAATTGTACCGACATAATCCACAGTCATCCCAATAGTCTTAAGTCTTGCTGCAATGTTACTCATTTCAATAACATGCTTGTGTATAGTAGGAGAACCATCAATTTTTATGGTGGTCAAGATACTTATCAGTGAGTCGGCAAGTGACTTGTTAAGCTGTTTGGAACGAACTCCTAGCAATCTCAATTTTAAGGATAGCGGACTTGATATTCTTTGCTAAAGTCATCTGCATAAACATTAGGGTTAATCTATTTGATCTTTCCCAAAACTTATGGAAAGACCTTTCATTAGCATTGCTCTCATCAGTGAAATCAGCAAGTTTCTCAACTTGAAGTGCCAAGTCTAAGTCTAAAACACTTAAGTTGAACTGGACTTGTTCACATCAGTCAGAGAAATTGAGCCCATTGAATAGTGGTACAGATGAAGCATGCGAATGCAGAGAAACGGGAGCAGATATTGTAAAATATAAAATGGTCATATATTAATGCCTTGAGTTTTGATTTAAATGCTTAAGTTCATATTCAGATAACATAACATTAACTGTATACCGTACCTTTGGTTGATACTATGTTATACAATCATATAAACATAATATGCTAATTTTAGTTTCACTTGGTAATTAAATATACTCCAATCAAACATGTATGATATCTTTGGATATACAAAACACGTCTAACTAAGTGTATCAATTAACCACGATAATATTCAATATTAATAAAACTAACTGATTAGCCTTGGGCGATCCATAACAATTTTATAATCAATAAACGTCAATATACTATTGACAATAATAATCTTAATGTCATCTTGGTTTATAAGCATCAAACTATCAAGAGTAAATAAATAAATCATATAATTTAATGTTTGCAATTCCATAAGGTTTGGCCACATTGTTGACTAACAAACAACATTAATTGAACATTAATTACATAAGTAAAATATTTATCACTTAATATTTTTAATTATTATCTCGTTTATTTAGATATTTACATGTTCATGCCTATTCAAGGATTTTATTTTTTTTTGTTTTTTGTTTTTTATTTTAAATCCACAGAATCAATTTCTATATCTGCATGTAGACTCTAAATAACTACAATAAAAATAGGCTACGTCAACGTTCAAATGTTGCGAAAGACAGCATATCGAGGTGTTGTCGTAGAGTAGAGAGCGTCGTCAACGTTTTTCGACAACGTTCAAAAAACGTTGCCGTAGAGATACGGTAACGTTTGGCAAACATTGCCGTATGGTTTTTTTTTTTTTAATATTAAACAATAACAATTTATACAAATAGATTCACAAAATTGAAAATACAACTTATGAACAAATTTTGGAATTGCATAAAAATTAATATTAAAAATTAATAATTTCATTACAAATTTTTGAATCCATACACTTGAACATTAGAATGTGATACAACACCACTCAAATAAAAAGAAGCTTCAAAATGAAATAAAATGGTAAGGAAAAAACTCGATCATAAACGGAACACATAAACTACTCTCTTTCTTATTTCCATTTGCTTTCACGGCTACAACACGTTCTTAAGCAATTCTTGGCCTTCCACTAAACTTGTTATCACCAATACGATTGCATATTAATATAAACAAGTCTAAGTAAAAAATTTCAAGATTGAAAAATGGAAAAACTAAACGAAATGAAGGAACTTACAAGGCTTTCAATGTAGACAATTTTGCTAGAGTAGCGGGCAATTCTCCAGTTAGATTGTTTGACGCCAATAGTCTTCACATATTAACATTACACAACAACAAATCCAAATCCACAATAATAAGCAAAGAAACCATCTAAAAATTCAGGGGAATAAAATAAAATTCGTAATTATTCCAGTAAAAGGGACTTACATTCTCAGTATGCTTGAAAAATTCCCAAACTCAGGAGGAATATTTCTAGACAATTGATTGTACTCCAGGACTCTGAGAGTTTCAAAAAACAAAAGAGAATTATTATATAACATATCAATTGAATCAAAATTCTACTAATATAAAATGGAGTAAAGCGAAATGGTAATTAGGAAAGTTTACAGATCCAAGAGAGTACTGATGTTGGAAAGTTCACCCAGTATTGGACTTGTAAGACGATTTCCCAGTAGGGAACTGCAATGAACCAAAATCAAGTTAGTACTAGAGCCCAAGAATTGCACAAGAACATGGCCCATGTAAAAATCACTGGCAATTTTTTTGACAAATAAAAGTACAACAACTGGAAAAGATTGCAGCATCTCTATTTTAATTAAGTGAATAAATCATAATGAACGAGGGAATCGTATAATAACCATGGGTGAACTTGTCTCTTTATCCTGGAAGTTGGATATATAAATCCACTTGCTCCGAGGAATAATTCAAGGAGTCATCTGGGAACGAAGTGTCCCATGCTACAAACCAAAGAACTCTGTAATATGGTTCTTTTCACCTTCTACTTTAAAAATTTTGAATCCCCAGCCAAGCCAGCTACATCATTATTCATGGGTGGGGTGGGCTTATTTAACTTGGCAGAACACAAAGTTGAACTTTCCCACCCAAAAGAAGTTATTTTTTCCTCTAATACTGACAGTTTTTTTTTTTTTTTTGATAGGCATGTGCAATCCATTTACTCTTACCGGACCACAATTGACAATTCAACTAAAATTTTGAATAAGAACCTCTTGACAGAGAGAAAAGCTATTTGGTGGAAGCTATGAATTTCGCTAATAGACTCTAGGTATACACTCCATGACCATTGATAGTTCTCCTGATTTCTGTTTTAACCCCCCAAATACCACTCTGTTGCTCATAAAAGAACACTTCTTCAAGGTAATATAAAGTTTTTCACCTCTTACAACATCTAGGATTTGTCAGACATGCATCTTTTTGTTCTGCATAATTTTCTCCGTAATTAATTACCAAATACTTCAAACCTAAGTACAACTATTAAGTACTCAATATTCGTTAGATTAAGCTAAATCAAAGAAATTAACAGAAACGAAAAGACATTTTTTTTAGAGGAACAACTCACATTGCATCTAAAGAGAAGAAGTGTTTGACAACTTCCCAGTGGCCATATCGGCACACTTGCATAAATGCAGTCTACATAAAAATGTTAAAATATCAAATAGGTTTCTAAGTCAAATAGATTAGAGATCCATTAATTGGTCTGATGTCCAAGAGAAATTTCCAACTATACTTTATCATAATAATAGGATCAAAATAACATTCGGACCTGATCTCCATAAAATGTTGAATAGCAAATCAGAAATAGGCATACCAACTCCCACACTCATCCTATGTATATGTAAGAACCCCAATTCTAGACCCACAACGCAATTCAACATAATTCCCCAAATGAGAATAAAAATTAAAATCCCTGATAAAAACAGTTACAATCTTGTACCTACCCACAATAATTTCTTGAATTCACATCAGCTCCATTTTCCAGCAACAGCCCCACAATCTGAAAACCCAAACTTCCGAAAATAAAAAACCCACATTCAAAAAAAAATTTATTACTCAGACACATAAAACAACTAATTTGTAGCTCATAAGGGGCAATGTGCAACAACAGTTATCTTTAAATGTCACTAGCAGCTAATTTGCATAAAGGTAAAAGAAAAGGAAAACATGTGAAAGAGAGGCAAACTAGGCAACTGTGTGTGACTTTGCGTAATTTGTAAACAAAATACTGTAAATACTTACTCAATATTCAATAATCACGAATTCAAGCAGCTGCTGGAGGACGGAGGTCACGGAGCCAATGTATTTTGCAGCTGCTGGTCGCTGGAGAAGTAGGACAGAGGTTAAGTCTGAGTGTCGAAGCTTCCGCCTTCCAGTTTTCGCTACGACACAACTTTTTCCGTCTGGACTGGAGGCGGCGAAGCTTCATGACTTCTTTCGTCTGGCCTTCTGCTTCTTGCCTCAGTGATTTAGAGACGAGGAAGTGACGGGAGGTGGGAGAGAGCTTAGAGACGGAGGAGTGCAGTGGAGAAATGAACGAGGGTTTCTTTCTTTTTCATTTAAAATTTTTTTTTTTTTGCAACATTTAATAAACGTTGCAAAAAGTGAACTTTTTTGCAACATTCAGCAAGCGTTGCAAAATGTCTCAGTTTTCACAACGTTTGACAAACGTTGCAAAAAGGGGTATATTGCAACGTTTGACAAACGTTGCGAAAAGTGAGTGAGACTTTTCGCAACGTTTGTCAAACGTTGCGATAGACCCTCTTTTTTCAACGTTTAAACGTTGCGAAAACATAAAATAAACGTTGCTAAAAGTCTAACTTTTCTCAACACTCAATAAACGTTGCTAAAGGTGCCTACCGTAACATTTTTCTAAAAGACGTTGTCAAAACTCATTTATTAATACCAATGGTGTTGAGAAACAAGACTATAGTTGAAATGGAACTAAACTAGTACTAAACTAGTGTGGCCTCAAACCTGTTATAGGCTGTCCATCATTGGCCATATTAAGGATAACCTCAGACCTGTGTAAGGTCACACATCATAGGTTATTTGAGGAAAGGGAGCAGCTACATTCAGAGAAAAGCCCACTCTACCTTTTACCATCTTCGTACATTGTACAGTAGGGTCAAACATAGGCAACCGTTAGTGTCTTGGTGTATATATATCATCACCAGTTTATATTGTAAATCAGAACACACAATATTCATGTATTGTTCATCATATTTACTATATCAAATTCATCATGGTATCAGAGCCAGGTTTCAAACCTAAAAGGGTCAAAGCCAAAAGAGCTATCCCTCGACACAAAAATGTCTCAACACACTGATAGCATCAAACTCACAACCATTGTTCTTAATGGTAACAGAAATTATATTCCTTGGTCCAGGTCAGTAACATTAGGTCTCAGTGGCAAAGGAAAACTACAATTTGTTACTGGGACCAAAGAGAAACCCAAACCCATAGATCCCCAGAAACCCACAGAGGCAGAAACCACCAAGATCGAAGAATGGCAAATCACAGATCACATGGTAATGTCATGGCCATTAAATACCATGGAACCCAAGATTACCAACATGTTCATGTACTATAATTCTAACAGAAAAACTTTGCACACATTTTCAGCCTCAAACAAGAAATTGCAAAAATCAAACAGAGAAATCAAAGCAATATGCAACTCGTGACAGAGATAGTGTCAAAGTGGGAAGAACTTAACACCTATCTCCCACCAACAACCGACACAGTCGAGATCCAAAAAAGAAACGAACACGATCTGATTTTTACTTATCTGGGGGCACTCGATGCAAGCTACGAGGCAGTTCGATCCCAAATCCTTCTCTCAACAGTAATGCCAAGTTTCGATGATATAGTGGCTACAATCAAAATAGAAGAATCCCGGAGGACCCTCATGAACCCTCAAATAACCGAAAACTCCGAAAACAACAGAGCATTCAAAGCCCAATACTCAACACCTAATTCCAGATACTCGACCAAGATGAGAGGGATTCTCAACAGCCGACTAGTGCGACCACTGCAAACGTGCAGGGCACAACCAAGGGGGCTACTGGATCCTTCATCCCCATCTCCGGCCAACACGTAACAAGGAGGAGAAAGGGAACTGGAACGGGGCAAGGAAGGAGAGACGATTTGGAGGGTTCGGTGGTACAGACAAATGGTTGGGGATGAGCCCTAATGAAGGAGCTGGACATGGGTTTAGAATTGGGCTGGAAGCTGGAAATGGGCTTGGGAGAAGTGAAGCTGGATCAATTGGGCCTGAAACTGGGCGGGCCTGCTGGATTTGGAGCGGACCTGCTGGACTTGGACCAAATTTGGCCCAATCTGAATCAAATGGTGGTATTGGGCCCTCTTTGATGCCTACGGCCCAATTGACACAACTATTGGCCCAACTGAATGGTTTGTTACAACAACAAACTACTCCAGATTTTGTACTTTCCAAACCCGATTTAAATATTTCAAATATTTCTAAAATAGCTAATTTTTGCCAAAATACGAGAACATGGATTATTGACTCTGGTGCTAC
>CAIGRQ010073446.1:0-10101 GCA_903798375.1 Fraxinus sp. D2006-0159 | reverse complement strand
TAAAGTTTGTTGAAAAAGATGAGCGTAAGGCCATAATAACACTAAGCAAGATTGAGGAACTTGAGGACCCGTGATACTTGTGTGTGTTCTTACCAATATTGTTATGGAATCATTGATTCAAAGCTTATATGCTACCTTTAATTCCAACTTTACCTTGTTTGAATTATACTATGTTTAGATTCAAATCAATAGATATCTAATCCTTAAGCATGAGTATTGTATAATTTTGAATATCAGATTTTATTAAATTTTGAACAAGTGGGGAATTATTGAAATGTTGTTCAAAATTAATAAAATTCGGATGGGGAATGATGTAGAGTGGAAATTAAATTTGGAGCCACATTGTTGAACTATGCGGTCCCATAGGTTTATACCGGGACTGATGACCCTGGTATGATATGTGATTAGCCTATGCTACTACATAGAAGAAAAAAATGACTGTTATTTGATCGTTTGATTCAAATTTTGGTGGCTTTTGAAGAGTTTTTTTTTGCACCACTTCGTTTGACATTGTTTCTAAGCTATATATAGGTGGTTTGTGATAAATAATAATAATTGAAAAACATACAAAAAACTATAGCCACATTTTGAGAAAAGAAATCATTCCAAAACATAGAAATATATATTTTCTACTTCATATCCAAAAAATTTCTTGAGTGTTCTTGAGTTTTGGAGAATTACACTTATTGTTTGAATGTTAATCATTTATGAGGCTTGTTTAAATCCTGCAAACTATTTGCCTTAACTCTACAATCATTATTTCAATCCAAGAGGGGGCAAATATAGTTTGAAGACAACGATATCGTGATCAAGCCTTTGGTTTTCATCTTCGCAATTGATTCTTAGTTTGTGTACTTTATTTTCTGGTTTGGTTCGTGGTTTTCATCACCATTCCCTTTGGTGGATTTCATACAATTTTCAACATGTTCTATGTCTCAAAATACCCCACTTTTAATACGTGTCACTGACAATCCCAAACCCCTTAAAACTAAATGTTTTTGAAGTTTGAGACATGCATCTAAATAGTTTGGAATATAAGTTTGCATGTAAGTGAGAAATGATACAAAATAATATCTAATCCAATTACTTTGTTAGTACATTTTATTTTTTTTAATTAGTATTTACGGCTAACATTATTATGATATTTAGATTTGTTTAGGGATCAAATTATTTTCGTCATGTAGTGCATTTTTGGCACAGGTCATTTCTCATTCAAATGCATTGCGCATTATTCCTGTGATCCATATGGATTCAAATTTCATAAAAAGAACAAAGTGCTTCATCCTGTTGGAAACTTGAAATAAGCTGAGGAAAAAGTAAACATTATGGTGCAGAAAGAACGCTTAGGGTCCATTTGATTGTAAAGGTGGAAAATAAGTGGAAAGAAATGAATTTGCCTAAAAATTGTTTTATTGAGAATTGTAATTAATTGTGTTTGATTGTTATAATTGTCCACCTAAAAATGTTAGTTTGGTGTCCATTTGACTTTATTTTTCATGAAAATTGTTCATTAAAGTATAATTTCTTTTTCCATTGGTTCTAGAATTTGTTTCAATTGCCAAATTTTTTAAAATTACCTTACTAAAACCATCCGTTTGACTTTATTTTGCATGAAAATTGTCAATAAAAGTGATAATTTGTTTTACCATTGTGTCTAGAATTTTTTTCAGTTGCCAAAAAAGAAAAAAAAGTTGAAAAATGAAAATCCATCTAAAAGGTGGGAAAATAATTTCAACAATTTCATGGAAAATGTGTACGTGTGCCCCTAAGAGAGAAAAATTTTCTATGAAAAATTTGTAATATCAAACAAGCCAAAAACTAGAAAATGAAAATAAATAAATAAATAAATTCCTACTTCCATGAAAAATGAGGGTTATCAAACAGGCCCTTAGTGATTTATATTGGGAGGATTACTTAGATCCACTTGGTACATGTGAATTGGTCTTTGAGGATTTGGAAATGATTGTTCGAGTTGATGCGTATTATGGACTATAGATTAACTTAAATAGTTGGATTTAATCTTGTTATCAATCACTCTACTAGTCATGTTCCTTTCATAATACAATATTTGAATTTGAATTCAAATGGTTTTCGTTCTATAATTGCAAGACTTGTTCACTTGTTTCACTTGGACTTGACAAAACAAAAGACTTCTCTAATTGTAAAGTCTAGACAACCAACCATGTTCATGCAATTCATAATATGCAAGCATCTTATGCCAACTTCCTTCGAACTCTTTAGGACTTTGTGTATCATACACCAACCCGTGTACAGCAAAAAGAGTAGAAGCTTTGTGACTATGGTTGCCAAACTCTTCTAGTAACTTCTTTAAAATACGCCATAGACACCATCTATGCTTCGATTTTGGGAAGATGATCTCAATTGCATTTTGCATAATCCAATCTTGATATGTTATAATTCCATTAGGAGCTTGACCATGCATGCATTCCAGCCATGTCTTAAACAGCCATACAAAAGTCATTATATCCTCATTCAAGTTTATATCACATCCAAGTAGTGTTGATTGTCCATAATGAATAACTCCAACAAAAGGAGTAAAAGGCATATCGTACTGTTAGTCAAGTATGTGGTGTCAATCATAACCACATAACTGAATTCCATATAGGCTTGTCTACACTTGTTATCTTCCCAGAATACATTCCTCAATCGACAATCTTCATCCAAGCCTATACTAAAATAGAAGCCAGTAGTGCTCGTTTGCATCTTTGAGAAAAAAGCTTGAATTGCAACTATGTCTCCTTTACCAAGTTTTAATCCCGCACTTTGTTAATAAAATTTCTACAATCTTTTCAACGTGCTCCATCTTGTTATCTACGAGCTTCAACTATGGCCGAGTTAAAAATTTTATGCAATGAAATTCTAGCAATGTCATTTATTTCAAGTTGTCTTTTGACGCGGGCACTAATTTGGCGATTGCATCGATATAATCTTAATTTTGATGGGCTTATTTTCTGATCATGCTCAAAATAGACAGTGTTAACATGTCATGTTCCACCTATCTCCGAACAATATGTCAACCTCACTTTACTCCCAGTTTGGATTGTTATTTGAGGATTTAAAGAAGAACTTGTATTAGTAGTTAGTCGTCCTTCTCGACTACTTGTGAAACATACGTATCATAGTATTCCGTTGTTACACTTCCTTGAATTCCTTTTTGTGACATGAAAACCAACTCGGCAGGCTTAGTTTTTATAAGATTCAAAAGTGTCATTTTCTTCTTTGAACTTCATTCTAGGCAATGGCACAATATTGTCAATTTCTTCATAACCTACATATAAATTTTGCCAAACCGAAAACATATAAATGTAATCTTCTTTACCATGAAACTAAAATACATTTTACAAATCTTAAGGCAATAATTTTCATTACAGACACATGTAAATATAAAAGACATCAAGAACCACAAAAAATTACATTCCGCCGAAAGAAAAATAAATATTCTTGTGTTGATACTCCTCGGTCAAATGGAGTGGCTAAGGAAAACAATTGACACTTACATGAAGTGGAATGTTGTGTTAACCTCAAAATAGTTTCTATTCACGAAACAGATCCGAAAGCCAACAAATCTATCTTTCCTGCCTTTACTCAACTTAGAAAGGGAAATACCACTTTTATCCTCCCAATAAAAACTATATGTCAATATATGTTAACTTTTTCAAACAAAAGCCATATTATGCTTAAACTTCTCAAGAGGAGAACAATGTTGATGAGCACATTTGACCATTTAACCTGACAATGTCCCATTATCAACAAATCAAAAAGTTCACGATGATATGAGGGATAATGTACACATTAAAAAATATTAGAAAAATAAATGGTACCTGAGTTGTCATTGCCTTGAGGCTGCCGAAGTCGATGTTGTCATTTTCGTTGCTAGAAATATGGGATATTATGTTTTCATATTCGACGTCATTTCTCATTTGTGAAATTTGTTAGGTTTTAGTTGATTTTGTAATTCAAAAATTCTATGAACAAAAGGACTTAAATTGATAGGTTGTAAAATTTCAAGGAGTAATGTGCAATTTGTTTAAAAGTTAGTTAAATAGGTCTAGGGTTTCGAGTTTAGAACAAGAAGGAAAACGATGCGGTTTTTCGCTAGATTGTCGTCAAGGGTTGGCTCGAGTTACAAAAACAAAAACTGCATCGCTAGATGTCACCCTTCCTTCTCTTGAGTGACAGCCTGTCGCTCGATCATCGTTGAGCCCTCACTCGAGCGATATGGTTATACGAAAAAAAATTATTTGCATTTTAAAGGCATTTTTTCCCAACCCATCTATTTTCTACCCTACCTATATATATTCTAAAGCCATAGAACGAGAATTCTCAAGGTTGAACATTGAGCAAACATTGTCCTGTCATATTCTCTTAATCTTTGGAGTTCTCAACCTTCGTGTTTCTTTGATATACTGTTCTTGGTAGTGAAAAACATCAGATTCTTAATCCAACTATCAAAACCACTTCTTTCCACATATCTGTCAGACTTGTCGAAGATCGAAGAAGGTAACTAGAGTTCCAGTTGGTGAAGAACAGGCTGTTCTTAGGGTTCTACAAGAGATAATCGATTTCACAAAACTAGGAGTTGCTGCAGGAGGGTAGAATCCAGGAGAGCTTTGGAAATTGCAGTTGGAATTGGTGCAGGTGCACATAATTCAAGAGAGCTGTTGAAATTACAGTCAGGAGATCAGTTAATACGTGTCGTCGTCTAGTCTGGTAGATTGTAAGTCACGAATCGTTTATAATGGATTGTTGACTAGCAAAGTGCTCGGAGTTTTTACCCAGTTGGGGGTTTCTCCGTTATCATTCTTGTGTTTTTATTGCTTTACTTATTAATTATATGAACTACGATATTCAAACATAGGATTAAATTGACTTGATTGAATAACCATCTAGAGATAATTAATTGGTGACTTGTTGCTAATCAATTAATAATTTTAATTCCGCATAAAATATATATTCACCTCCTCTAGGTATTGTTAGGGTCGAACTGCGTAAATTTCAATTGGTATCAGAGACTTAAAATGATCCTGATCTTTTTTGTTAATTTTAGATAAGTCGTTTTTGTCCGTGCCTCCGTTTTTTGACAGAAGGAATTATGCATATTGGAATGTTTGAATGATAGGTTTTGTAAAGGCTTTGGATGAACATATTTGGATAAGTGTGCAAAACGGGTGGGCTCCACCTACAACTACTGTTGAAAACGAATCTTGATGAATGTAATTGGAACAATAAGGGCATTCATGCCATGTTCATGGCTGTGTCTTCTGAAGAGTTTAGGTATGTATAGATGTGTGAAATTGCTAAGGAAGTTTGGGATATTTTAGAAACCACACACGAGAGAACTAAAACTGTTAAGAACTCTAAACTACATATGTTAACCACTAGGTTTGAAGAGATAAGGATGGCTGATGATAAGACATTTGATAGTTTCTATGCTAAACTGAATGAGATAGTCAACTCGAGTTTTAATTTAGGTGAGAGGATCCCCGAGTCAAAAACTGTTAGAAAGTCCTTAGATCACTTCCCGAGAGGTTCTTACCGAAGGTTACTGCGATTGAAAGGAGTAAGAACTTAGATGCAGTTAAAATTGAAGAACTTGTAGGATCACTTCAAACTTACGAACTCACTATCTCACAACCTAAAAAGGTTATATCTATCGTCATGAACACTGTTAGAGAAGTTGAGAGTGAGTCCACTGACACTAAGACACTTAGAGACGACGAAATTGCGTATTTCGTTAAAAAATTTGAGAAAGTGTTGAGGAATAGGAGAAAGCCTTAGGTACAGAGTAGTAAAGTCCTTAGTAAACTCTCGAGAGGTAAATGTGAGAATAACACCTTTAGGACTCCAACTAAGAAATCTCAATCTGTCCAATGCCATGAGTGCAAGGGATTCGATCACTATAGGAATGAATGTCCAAATTTGAATAAGAGCTAAAATAAGGAAAGGCGTAAGGCTTTAGCCATGACCATGAGTGATGAGGAATCGGATTCCAGTTCTCAAAATGAGGTATCTAGTGGTGAGGATGAACAAAAATTCATGGCCATCACCTCGATTGCTGTTGAAATTGACCGTGAGATTGAGAATGGGGAAGGGAAGAATGAGAGTAAGCAGTCTGATGATGAGATAGACAATCATTAGACTTATCGTGAATTGTTTGAGGAGAGTCTCAAAATCAAGAAGGTCAACAAAGTCGTTCTGAAAAAGGTGAACGAGTTTGAGCTTGAACGTGAAAAATTACCGAGTGACCTTCAGGACTCGACCAAGAAAGTGAGTGAGTTGAAGCTCGTCAATGAAAACTTGGAGATTAAAGTTAAATCATTGATTTCTGATCTTGATAAATCTAATACTCAACTCCAATCATTCATGAGTGGCTCATAGAAGCTGGAAAATCTGCTTGGGATGAACAAGCCTGCGGGTGACAGACATGGTCTGGGTTATGTTCATAACCGTGATGCTACAGTGAATACGTCCAAGACCATGTTTGTTCTTGCCACGAACAAAACTCATGAGATTGATTATCCGAAACCCAAAGGTAAGCATGCCATTGGATCGAGACCTACTGAACAGCGTAGGGTCAATCGTCCTACTTATCGGCAACAATCACCTTGCGTGTTTGAACTACGGTTCATTCCTACTTGCCACCACTGTAGTGCATTGGGACACATTCGACCTAAGTATCATAACAGTGTGAGTAGAAGTAAGAATCTAGATTTCATTAGTAAGGTTGACTCTCTTGCCAATCAAGTCAGCCACTTAATTGAGATGATGACTCTGTTAACTCAATCATCTTCTGCTTCTAAGAAAATTCGGGTCAAGAGAAGTGACCTCGAAGGTTGTGAAAATGGTCATGCTCTTAATGGTAAGGGTATTCAAATTTTGTCTTGATTTGATATTTAGGTGCATGCATGTGCGGTTCATTGTGTACATTCATTCATGCATGTGTCCCACTTTTTTTTTTTTGCTTTGTGTGCTTGTTTTGCTATATCTATTTCTTTACATTTATTTGCTTTAGGTATGGTTTTTCAAAAAAAAAAAAACAAAAAACAAAAAAAAAAAGTTGAAAAATGGAAAAATACAAAAATATTTTTGTTTTCCTTGGCAAACGAAACATTGTTATGATTTTAACATGTTATGTATGACCAAGTAAGCTATTATCTGTTTTGCACTGTTATTTCCATTACTTGGTTCGGTTTAACGTGGAGTATTGAGTATATGTGTCATTATGTAACCATTTACATTGTACACACTATGATCTTGTGAGCAAGTCTGAACTGCGTGTGTGAGATTTGGGATGACAGTCACATGTTAGTAGGATAACCTCGAACATGAATTGACATACATTTAGATGACCCTAGCTCGTGATAGTCTCCATGTACTGTTACATTTATGATGGAAAAAAATTGAGTGCTTAATTGGTTCATCTTATATATAAGACTCGAGTAATTAAGCTTGAGGGGTTTCTCAGAACCTGGTGCCTATGGTCATCTGATTTGGGTTAAACAGCCAAAAACTCATTACATGGGTCAATTTAGTCGCCTCATGGATAGAGTCTGCACATAAGATGTTTCAAGAAAGGAAAAAAAAATATCCTATAATTGAGTTCGTTTTCATGTCCTAAAATTTATTCGGGTTTGACTTTCATCAGTATGGATCATACTTATTTTACAATGATATTTTGCATGTCATTTCTCACAAATTTAAGGTTTGGAGTCTTTTTCAGAGAAAATAGTGGCACATTACACACACGAGTCATTTATACACTTTACTCCATCTTGAACTTAACTGCGTATGTGGAAAAGTCTTTTTGATATTGCTCGACTTGTGATTGCATGCTTGATTTTAATTATTGAAGTGTCGAGAGCTTAAGTTGTTTATATTGACTTTCATTTAGTTTAAAAATAAAAAAATGCTATTTTTTGAATTTTTGGTGCTATTTCTGTCAATTGCCTTGTCACCAGCTTATCGTCGGAACACGCTCGAGCGACAGCAGCAAAAGCTGCCTCACTCCCTTATCACTCAGGGTCGCTCAAGCGACAGAGCGTAACTTTGAGTTTTAAGGTTATTTCTCAAGGATTTCACGCATTTTTCCCTATTTTTCATTTGATTTCTACACATTCTCATCTCCCACACTAAATTGGTGCATTACCCACTTCTTAATCACTTCAAATCATTCATTGAACGTGTCATTTCACCAACACATCAAATTTCAAAGGTAATTTTCTCAACTTTTGGGTTTTTCACTTCATTTGCAATTCTCTTTGAATTTTTTCGATGTTTGTTCAATATAAACTAAGTTTTGATGTTGCACTAATGTTCTAATCATTTATATTGCATATTATTCATTTTGGCACGATTTTTGAACAAAAAATCCAACCTTTGTTCACTTTGACATAATTTTGGCATTGATTATTGTGCGTTGTAGTTCATTGGGTTACTTGGATGTGATTGTGTGTTTAATATGGAGTTGATGAGTGGTGGTGACATTGAAAGAGTTGGGAAGATTGATTTGGAATAACGTTTTGATTCATGACGGGATTGATCGATTTTGGTTAAGGTTGGGATAGGTGGTCATTTATTGATGTCAGGTTTGTGATTAGGAGTGTGCTTGTGTGTTTGTTGTGCTTGGTGGTGATTGGTTTGGTATATTTGCTTGTGTGTCTTTCTGATTCCGCCCAAGAGAGCACTCACTATCCCATCCACTCCTAGTACTTCGACTGCTTACAGTCAAACTAGGTTTATTTCTACTGTGGCTCATGATATTTTTGGGTCACGGTTCTCTTAGCATCCCGTAGTTTTTGAGCGTAAGGTCATCATATCTAACCTATCCCCTGACCTCGTAACTATCTTCACTTCCTGGGGTTAGGAGCCACTCTTGGTTGATATGACACCCCCACTTAGTCTTGTAGTTCATGAGTTTTACGCTAACATCCTTGATGTTAGTGGTTCCTCTTTTAGGGTTTTTTTTTGGGTTGGGTAGTTAGGATTACTTCGGATGTCATTTCTAGTCTTATTCATATTCTGAGAGTTGTCCACCCCTTTTCCTATTTGACTCTTGATTCTCTTCTATCAGATACGTTAGTCTGTTCCATGGTGCTTAACACACCGGTGGAAAGTGGTCCAGGTACGATGCGCACTAAATCTTTACTCACTAATCGACAGATTTTGTTGCGCATTGTATGCACAATTATGTGGCTGGTTTCTCATACTTCTTCATTACCTATGGAGAAAACTCGGTTCCTATATGCCCTACTATATGGTGATTTTATTAATCTGCCTTCTTTTATATACCAGCAGATCTTAAGGGCATTCGGACCACGAGGACTCGGGTTGACAACATTATGCTTGTCTTGTCTATAGGTTAGTCACAGTCTTAGGAGCTAGTTTCCCCGTAGGGGTTCCACGACAGATTTATTGGCCAATTGGCCGTACCATTATCGCCCAGAGCAGGTCACGTGCCTCTTCTGAGTTCGTACAGCCTCAGGCTGATCCGATTGTGCCGGCTGATCCTATCGATGACCCGATTCCTTTTGACCTTTATGATTTTCCCTCATTTTCTATTTTCCAGAGTACACCGATTTTCCTTCTTCTTCTTTGCCTCCTCCTCCTCCTGTATCAGTACCTCCTCCTCCCGAGTCTGTTACTTCTGCATCTGCTCTCATCGACCCATCAGTCGCTCTTTTGGAACATATGACCGTGCTTATCGAGCAGTAAGCTCATATGATGGCAGAAATCACACAGTTACGTGCTACAGGAGATCGTCACACTGTCGAGGTCACTACTCTTCGCGGAGCTATTGGCTATGTACAGCGTGGTCTACGGTGGATTCGTCGCCACTAGGATGATGCTTCCAAGGAAATGATGGACTCTGATGATGCTGTTGATGCTTCTTAGGATTTTCCATTGTCATTGTGTAATAAAAAGGAGGAGTAGAGTAGATATATGTAGACAACTTTTGTTGATTGGGTGAGCATGTACAGTTTCTTGTGCTTACATATTGTATGATTTCTCTAAATCTGGATGTAATCAACATTTTTCGCTAAATTAAGTTTTTGATTTTTTATAGTGTCAATGTTTCATTTT
>CAIGRQ010073421.1:0-12157 GCA_903798375.1 Fraxinus sp. D2006-0159 | reverse complement strand
ATTCAGATTTTAATTTAAATCAAAGCCAACAATTAATTTTAACACATTTTATTTGTTCCATAAATTTTCAACCACATAAGTCATCAATTTTTATCAAAATTTTCTAAAAAACTGATTTTAATCCCCATCAAACATGCGCTAAAAAATAGCCACTAGGTGAGCACGGATTAAAGAAACTTGAATTTTGATTGAGTTAGAGATTGTTAGGTGTAATGATTAATTGAGTAATATCATCACAACAATAGATGATAGGGATGGAATGTCTAAAGTTTTAATTTGACATTCATTTTAAATTATCGAGTGGGGTGCACTCGATAATTTGTATATAACCAAATTATTCAGCTTGAAATTCGAAAAAATTCTAAACACAATTTTGTTTGGGATCAATTTTTTACCTCATTTTAATGAAAATTCCAACAGTTAAATATAGACCTTGTTTGGTACACATTAAAATTTTCATTTTCATTCTTCTACTCATTTTCAACCATATATTTTTCATCACATCAATAACTTTTTATTCATTTTCAACCACACATCCTCCTTTAATTTACTATTTCAGAATACATTCTTTCAAAATAATGTGGCTCAAATACAGTCATATAGCAGCAGTCGCAACTTTTGACTGCACCGTCTCACAATGGGACCCCATGTGTTGAAAAAAAAGTTCAAAAAATGACTTCTTGTGTTCAAATAATGGGAAACAAACAGGGTGATAATTTGATCAAAATCGCTACACTGAAAGAGCGACTATAATCCATAAGTCCATAACTGATCCGGCACGGAATGAGATAAAAAGCTAACGCTTTTGACCACTCACCAACTATAACACGCGCGTTGTACGTTATGAATTACACGCGCCACAAAATTAAAAAGGAATAGTCTCCGTTAGTTACCACTGAAAGAAACTCACAGATAGAGAGCTCTGACTCCAAGGGTTGACACTTCAATCGCTTAGCGGGAGGGAGAGAGAGTGTGTGTGATATAGAGAAGAAAGTGGAGGGATTGATTATGAAGGACGAGGTTATAAGCTCTTCAGGGGACCCGCTATTGCCCCCCAGATCTTCTTCTCCGCCTCCTAGCCTCACTCCTGCTGCAAGGTAAATCAATTACCTAATTGGCTTGCTATGTGAATTTTTATTGGGATTTGAATGTTTTTTGAATGCCTAATTGTACTGGTTACATGTAATTGTGAATTTGGTGTTAAAAATGTTCTTTTCGGGGAGAAATTGTTCTGGAAGTATGTGATTATTTTGAATACGTTTTGATTGTGAAATATGGTAGTGTTGAATGAAGTTTGGGAGCTGGAATCTGATCTAAAAGGCCTATCTTTTGCTTTACATTTTTTTTGAATTTTATGTTTAGGGTTTTCATCTGACAGTAGGGACGTGAATTGAAGAATTAAAAGGTTTAATATTAGACACGCTTACATTACAATTATGCATTATATTTGAAGAAGTAGCTTTGTAGTTGCTGGAGAGTTGTGCTTAGGGATGGCAAAAAAGCTTGTCGGCTCGGGTTCGGCTCGGGCTCGGTTACAACGAGCCGAGGCTCGGGCCGAGCCTCATTTTTTTTGTCGGGCTCGGTTCGGCTCGGGTCCAAAAAAGCTCGGCACAAAAAGCTCAAGCCAAACTCGAGTTTTTTTTATTTAATTTATAACATGTAAAAACTGTACAAATTTTAAATTTTTTAAGTAAAAAATGTAGATTTAACATAAAAATAAAATAAAACCCGAGCTGGCTCGGTTCGGGCTCGGCTCGGCCCGCTAAGGCTCGGGCAGAAAGCTCGGGCCGAGCCTCATTTTTTTTGGCCGGGCTCGGCTCGGCTCGGGCCAAAAAAAGCTCGGCCTAAAAAAGCTCGGCCTCGGCTCGAGCTTTTTTTTCCCGGCTCGGGCTCGGCTCGTTGCCACCACTAGTTGTGCTCCATTACGTGAAATAAAGTTCCAAGAGTACCAGGGAAAAATATGATATTTCACTATGGAAAAGAAATTTAAGTTTTTATTGTTTTTGGCATTGTCCTCATCGTTGTTGAGAAATTCGGCAATGAATAGAATCTGAAAAGTGGAGTTGTAAGCTTGACAAGTGGTCTCTTTTTAAAAGATCTCGGTCCGTTACAAGCTACCAAGAAATATCTACTATCATTTCTCTATATGATTCACATAGTTTCTTTCCTCCTCTTTTGAGCAGTTCTGTAGGGGCATCATCTCCTGCCGTTCCTACAAATGCTGGCAGCACGGACTGGTTCGGTCAAGTGCAGAACTCGAAAGGGGGTTCTCTTTCTCGAGTTGGGTCGCAGCCCATGTGGACTTCATTGAGCACTAGTGCTGGTGATTCTGCTCTTGGATCATCTCAACCTTCTTGCAGACCATGGGAAAGAGGTGATTTACTGAGGCGTCTCTCAACGTTCAAACCTGCCAATTGGTTTGGAAAGCCCAAGGTTTGAACTTGTTCTTCCTTTGACAATCATGTTGGATGAATTTCAATCTTCTGATGCGAAATTATCAGATTTTATTCACATAAATAACTTTGACTTTTTATTGTTCTTATCTATGTAGACTTTTTTTTTTCCCACATCATCACGAGATTATTCCTCGCTGGATTATGTTCACTAGATCCATATACTGATCTATGGGTCCAAGCATGAGATCAAGTGACAACTATATTATGCATAACATTACTGACTCAGCCCAAATAAGATCCTTACAGGGAAATAATTGCGGCTATGTCTCATTTAGGTTCATTACAGAAAAAAGCAAATTTGGTAACTGAGGTTTTGATTTAAGAACTAAGCGACATGGCCCGGTCTATATATGGAGAGACTTTGGAGAAATAAACTTAGGACTTTTTATGATGGAGAAGGCTACACAAGCAAAAGGATTAGTAATAACCATATTTTCAAATGACGGATGGTGTAAAAACTTGAGAAAATTTGATGGATATTTTATGTCCTATATATTTTCAAGTTGGGTTTTTATTTATTTTCTTATTTAAGAGATTTAATCGAATTTCATTTTCGTTGGAAGGACATATTATGTTAAGTATTTTTCGAGAAACATAATTTTTAATTTTTTAACACAAAAACTGAATGATGTCTGGTATGGGGATGATGGAGCCAAATTTGGCTCTATCCAATGAATATTTATTTTCTGAAGCAGAGTCAGAGGAAGGGGATCACTGCTGGCATTATTAGAACAGCCCCACATTTTACTTATTCACCCACTCGTTCTCTCTTACTTAGACCCTAAAACACAAAATGAGCTGGGAAAATGCTTCACCAGAATTGAGGTCTTTTGTGATTTGATGGACGGGTAAAAGATTAACTGATAATTTAGAAATGTTTAACACAATCTAGTGAGAGTGATGGTGTCAAGACAATTGCTTTTTGGTGAGTCACAATGGCTAGTTTCCAGTGGTCAATTTTTATTTTTTGGTTTTCAGGGCAAGGACTATAGCCTATAGGAAGTGAATTGATGAGAGGAATCTGTGATATGGTTAGTTGCACATAATCCAATCCCCTGAGCACTAGAGCAACAGGCTTTAGAGCACCGAAGGCAAGAGTTAAAAAGTACTTTCATATTGTGCCAAGGACAAAAGGCTTTAATTTTATCTAGTGATGCAAGCAGGTTACATAATGATTCTATGTCTTCCTTATTAAGGCCGTTGATTTCTGTTGCATTACAGACTGTATTCTCCTGGTGAGAATTATCCTTAGAATGAGTATGGTTGGTCTATCCAGGATTATGGTTCCCATTGTTTCTACTAATCGACTATGATTTTATGTGAAGTTTTTAGAAATTCTCCTCAGTATGCCCAGTAGGCACACTCGGATTGTTTTTGTTGATCATTCTATCCAGTTTCAGCTCTGGTCCACTTCCAGAACTGTGCTCATGTTTAGAGTGTCCNATAAAATATGGGCTCCACAAAATTTACCATTATTTTACTTATTTTTATTTAAATTTGTATGGGGTTTAATTTTGGGTAAATTGCATATTCATTGTGTGTTTGATGGATATTATTTTGAAATAGTAGATTGATGGAAAATGTGTGGTTGAAAAAGATGAAAAATTTATTGATGCGATGAAAAATATTATTTTATTAAAAAATGTGTGGTTGAAAAAAAGTAGAAAAATAGAATGAGAAATTTGAGTCACATTATTTTGAAAGAATGCATTCTGAAATAGTAGATTGATGCCGAATGTGTAGTTGAAAAAGAAGGAAAAGTTATTGATGTGATGAAAAATATTATTTTATAGAAGAATATGTGGTTGAAAATGAGTTTTTGAAAAAATAGGGCCAAACATAGGCATAGTAAATTAAATATAAAATTCATTATTATTATTATAAAAACATTAAACAAAAGCCTAATGATAAAAATATAATAAAATATTAAAGCATTTAATCTTAATTGTTCCAACTTCATATTCTTCAACATCACCACCATCATCTTCTTCATTATCATTAAAAATAACAATCTTTAACTAACTCATTAAATGATAGATTATCAACTTCAACAATGTCCCACATTTTGGATTCTTTTTTTGAATATAAATTTAATTTTCTTGATAAAAGATATAGATTGCTATGACTGGAAATCAATTTTTCAACACCATGTGGAGTTATTTTATCCCTTCTAATAGCGTGCACAAAAGAGTAGGTGCTCCTTGTTAATTAATATATTTAATTTCAATAAGTTATTGATAATAACAATAGTTGTCTATTAAGTTAAAAAAAATGTCATCTATTGCCAATAATGATATAATGAGTTTTAACAAAGTTTAAAATCAATAAAACTCGTCTTCTTCATGTGTTCGATACGTATCAAAATCTTAAACATATATGAAATATAAAATGATAAAAAATACTTATCCGTTTTGTATCGGAGAAGTTTGGATACATTTCAGATACAGGTACGTAATAAGTTTATATGTAACCTTGCTTCTAGTAACTAGATCAGTAAGAGGTTTAACTGAAGACTGAAGAGGAACTCTGGCAACAAGGCCAAGGACATTTTTTGCTATCGGCTCTGAAGGGCTAGAACTTCTTTGGTTTTTTCTGGAAACTAAGGCCGGAAGAAACAGCACAGAGTAAAACTTGAGGAGAAGATCCTAGGGCTCTGATAACATGTGATAAAACTTGTTTTTTCCTTCTTATTTTTGAATAATTTATCCTATTCACACCGAAATATCACAACCTAAAAATATGATTTATCTGCTTCTATTGATTCAGCCCTATTGACATGCTCCTATTAATTTCCTGGCAACACTTAAAACAAAATATTTAGGAGATGCAAATTAATATGAAGATAAATTCAGGTTTTCTATCCTATGAATCAAAAGTCAGGTAGGAACTAATTTTTTTTCTTCCAAATGGATTCCAAATCCGTTAATAGTGTATTATGTGGATGTTCACTGTGAACTTGACGAGATTTGTGTTTATATATTTCATTTTTGCTATGTTTGATTCAGGCTGCTAGTGCACTTGCCTGTGCCAGAAGAGGATGGGTGAGCGTGGATGTTGATAAAATTAAATGTGAATCTTGTGGTGCGAGTCTAAAATTCATTTCATCAGCTACCTGGACTCCTTCTGAAGGTGAATCAGTTTAATAATTAATCGTTGAAATTACGTTCGCTTGCGGTTCTCAATATTTGGATGCATAAATGCTTCCAGAATCTGAAAATCTTTAGATTGTTCTTGAGGTTTTGTGATATAATCTTGTATTTAGTGATGTGGTTTTAAGTTCTAGTTTTCTGAACATTCCCAAGATCAGTATTGAGGTTGTTAACATCTTCAACAGGATGTTACCGGTTCCTTTTGCTTGTACACATCAGTATGAGTTTCCCATGGTATGCCCACCAACTAAAAACATTAATATAAAAAAATTGAACAACATGGTTTTTGTTGATAAATATCAAAGTCCTTAATACATGTAGCGTTGACGAAATAATATTTTAGTGAGAATTTATGGAACTGACTGTGTTATATTTTTCAAAGTTGTCAATTTCCAGATTATTAATAGCCCTTCGAGAATAGTGGTATAGTAATGACAATTTATGAGCGAGACCAGTTACGTTCATATTATTTAGTTGCAAACAGACTATACAAGTATGTCTGAGCTTAATTCTTATCAAAGTTGAGTCCAAATCCTAAAAGAAAATTCTTTTATTCTCTAAACTCAAGTAATTTCCAGTGAGCAAATGCTTGCCACGAAGCCTCTTCTTTATTTTCAAGACATGCCTTTTGTATTTACCCTTGATTCCTCTTTTACTCTCTGTCTGTCTCTGGTTCAGAACATCATCTGACTCTTCAAGAAAATGTTTCATTGATACTTCTTTTGGACAAAGATGCTTTAGAATGTGTACTTCATTCTTTAGAAAACTTGCAAAAAAATTTCAGTCGAGCACACAAAATGCAACGTAGTATATTCAAAGTGATGTAAACAGATTTTTCCAAACCATAGATCATATTTTAGACCTATTCTACTGGCGTCCTTTTTATTTAGGGACTAGGATATTGTATAGGTCGTGAATACAGTTTTTATTTTTGTGTCACCAGTCCTTGTTTTGAATAATATCATAGTTAGGCATGCTACTTAATTTCTCGAGTCTTTAATAGAAAACTTTAGGAGTTTTTGATACATATAATTCTGTATTCATATAAGCGTGAATAATACTAATTTCGAGTCCTATCCACTGAAATTCAAAGCTAATAAATATTTTTTATTCATATTCTACCTGACAGATAACATCGAAGGTAATATTCTGATGGAACCTCTACCATTACCTGCAAAGAGAGAAAAGCTACAGAAACATTATTAGAGTACTATAAATAGTTCTGTTATATTCTGTTTTATGAAGAGAACTTTTTCCAACCTCATACCCACTATGGTCCTCTCAACAAGCTGTCAATATCACTGATCAGTAACACTGAAACAAACCTCTCATGAGTCAAGAAGTATGGACGCCATCTGTGAGCTAGAATTTATGTGGCCCTTTTGTGGGGTTTATTCATTTTCGCTGAAGTCTTGCCATTTTTCTGTTTATGTTTTAAACTTTAAAAAGCTGCCAAGAGATACTTATCCTCAATGGCTACTTGATGTGGAACTGATGCATGGATATTCCCTATTTTGTAAACTTTTATACGATGAAAAGAAAGTTAGCTAAGCCAACCAAACTCCAAAAACGTCTTTCTTATATCATTATTTCTTGATTATGTGTAATACCTGAAATTAAGTCAATATCGTTGTGTAGTGATCTTGAAGATTGTGCGAGTGTCATCTTATTACAAGCCGTCAGCCAATTGGCAGCTCTTTAATTTGATGTTATCAAGTTTGTCATGTTCCCTGGATATTGTAGAGCTCATTTGATTGCTTCTAATAATATAAAAATATTACAAAGTACTAGTGTAAAATTCTAGACATAACATTCTCATTTATTTTTTTCATTCATGGTACGGGATCTTTTCATTCAACTTAGTACTTCATATTCCTTTCTTTATTGCTTGTTTGCATAATAGCTTTCATTCTCATGTATTGGTTATCGTTTACAGCTGATATTGCTGGGGAAGACTTTGCCCAGAAACTAGATGGCGGGCATAAAGTTAACTGTCCGTGGGTAGGAAACATCTGTGCAGAAAGCTTGGTTCAGTTCCCTCCTACTCCACCATCAGCATTGATTGGTGGTTATAAGGATCGTTGTGATGGACTAATGCAGTTCCCTTCCCTGCCCATTGTGGCTGCATCTGCATTTGAGCAAATGCGAATTTCTCGGGGTCCAGAAATTGACCGGCTTTTATCTCAGTTTCAGTTTGCGGGCAATGAATTGGGCTTTAAGCTGGAGATTATATCAGGGACTGAAAATGCCAGAGATGATATCTTCTTCTTATACTCTCGCGTATGCACATGATTTTTTTAATTTTTTTACTTGTTTCTAGACTCATTTGATATTAATTTCATGACTAAAAGCTTTACCTTAAATTATAGGCTCAAAAATTGATAAGCCTGTGTGGATGGGAACCAAGATGGCTTCCAAATATTCAGGACTGTGAAGAGAATTCTGCTCAATCGGCCAGAAATGGATACTCGACTGGTCCTTCAAAAAATCGTGGTCTTCTGTCTGACCTTGACCGTGGCAAGAAGAAATTGTTTGCTTCCACAAAAAAAGATTATGGCATAAATGAAGTTATGGCTCCCAAGTCAAAATCCGTGTCCAGGTCACCTTTATTGGATTGCAGCTTATGCGGAGCCACAGTTAGAATCTGGGACTTCCTCACTGTTGTACGTCCTGCTTCTTTTGCTTCCAATAGCAGTGATGTTCCTGAAACTAGCAAGAAGATGGCATTAACACGTGGAGTAAGTGCGGCAAGTGGCATCAGTGGATGGGTTGCTGTGGATGGGATGGAGAAGGAGCAGTTAGAGGACCATGATGAAGCTGCAACAAACGGAGGGAAGTCATTGTCAAACATTGGGGTGGATTTAAATCTTACAATATCTGGTGGGTTATCCTCTTCGCGGTTGCAGTTGAACATTATGTCTGAACAATACCAAGATGCGCCTAGAGGAAGAAATTTAGTGATTGGACAGCCTTCGAGCAGCGAGGTTGGGGATCGTGCAGCTTCATATGAATCATGTGGTCCTAGTTCTCGCAAGCGGAACTTAGATGAAGGTGGAAGTACAGTTGATAGGCCAACATTATTGATGCAACATGTTGACAGTATTGAAGGCACTGTCATTGACCGTGATGGTGATGAAGTCGATGATGGTAAACAGCATGCTGCTGGCCCTTCAAAACGTTCCCGTGACTCTGATATTGTTGAACATCATCATTCCTCGTATAGGAAATATTCTTCTGGTGCTGGTCCTAGCCAGCCATTGGGAATGGACATAGGAACAGGTGCTCCGAGAGATCTTTCTAATCAGGGTCCTGAGTTAGCATTTGGTTATCCATCAACTAGAGATTCTACACATGCTTCCTCCATCATTGCAATGGACACTGTATGTCATACTCCAGGTAATGATTCAATGGAAAGTGTAGAAAATTACCCTGGAGATTTTGATGATGTTCATTTTCCATCTACATCAACCTTCAGAAATACAGATCTCAATGAGGCTTCTGAACTGAACTACAGTAACCAAGCACAACAAAGTACTTGCCCAGCTGTAAGAAGTGTTGTTGAAATGGGCGTTAGTAGTACAAATGATGAAGAAGTACTGAATGCAGATACTGCAACTGGGCATGGGAGAAATGGTCCTAGCTTTGGAATTAGTGGAGGAAGTGTTGGAATGGGCGCTAGCCATGAAGCTGAAATTCATGGCATTGATGCATCTATCAACAGAGCTGATAGTGTCGTCGGTGATGTGGAGCCAATTGCTGAAATTACCGACAACCAAGGCCAGACTGGTGAATTTGCTCCAGATCCAGGGCTAATGGGTGATTTTGTCCCTGAAGAAATGGACCAAGAGGATCGTGCTGGTGATAGTCAAGATTTTATGTCTCGATCTATAGGAAAGGCTGATAGGGGCTCAAAAATTTTGGGGTTTGCCAAGGAAGGATCTATTGAAAGTGGTGAGAAGACCAGTAACATGCGTGCAGCACCTCATGAGAACAGTCCAAATTATTCTCTTTCTTGCAATGCCATTTTATATTCTGGCTGTGATGCATCCAAGGAAGAAGTTACACAGGCTGGCAAAGATCTGACCACTGATGACTGTAACTCAGGCTATTTGTTTGCAAAAGGGACAGGTGATATAGTTTGTCTTTCAAACCCCTTAAAGAAAGGAAAAAGGAAAAAATAAGAAGAAAAGAACTAAGTAAATGATGATTAAGTGCATATATAATGAGAGCACTCATGTGGACCAGAGATGTTGTATGGTAGATGTAAGGGTGTTGGACATTACACTTGTCAGCAGCAGCAGATTATTGATTATTTAATTAATTGCTAATCCTATTTTAATATGGTTAACGTGGTCCAAATTTCAAGGGACAATTTTTATCTGAGAATTGTCTCGAGTTTCCTTATGGAATGACATGATTCACAGCTTTAGAGCTTTGAATAAATGAAAATTATGGATAAACAATAATTAAAGACTTTTAATGTTGCTTTGATTACATGATCCTCTTGCATATAGTGTGCTTAAGAAAGTGGTACAAAGATTGAATCGTTTCTTCCCATTATCGATGAATCTTCAACCATTTAATTTTGATTTTGAGACCTGTGGAGTTACTAAACTACTTGTTGTTGTTTAAGAGAATAGTAACCCTTTTGTTCTTATATTATTGTTATTTTTGGAAGCAGAGTGAACCTCTGCCTTCTTTTTTCTTAGTTCAATCTTTGTCCTAGCACTGCATTTACACTTTCTTTGGAAGACACTATGTTTTCTTAGGGTAAATATTTTCTCTTCATATTCCTCCCATCATGTATCTTTTCTTTTAGTTTGTTACTTTCTGTATGCCTTCTTTGTTCTGAATTTAGAAAACTTTATTCTTGCATTGCACTTTAAATGGGACAACTTTTTTCTATTCTTGAAATGTTTTATGTTAGAACAACCAACAACCTAATTATTGTGCTGGAAAAGTCTGGTGCTCTCTTTACTTGTGAAAACTTGATGCAAACACTAATTGCTATTTTAAATATGCATATAAATGTATGGGACTGCATGAAGGACAGTCGTGTTCAGTTTCGAAATCTTAAATGCAAATCACACTTCAAAATGTTCCCCCTAGTTGGCCACATTTGAAACTATTTAAATAACCTCAAATTGATATTAAAATCTTGTCAGACTAATAGATCATAATGCTGTGATTAGCAGTTTCCATATCACATGTCATGGTTGCATGATTGATTATCAGTCAAATGATTAGCTTGCTGCCTCTTATCTGGCTTACTGGCTGTTTCTTTTTTAAATTTGCCATCGTTCAACATTCAGTGATTTCTTGAATATGTAACCATCGTTCAGGGCCACCAAATGGTGGATGCAACTATGAGGAAGTTGTTGAATTCGATCCAATCAAGCATCATAATCACTTCTGTCCATGGGTGAATGGAAATGTTGCCGCAGCTGGCTGCAGCAGCAGTAGCGGCTCTGGTTCCAGTGCTGGTGCTCAGGCACTATGCGGTTGGCAGCTGACACTAGATGCTTTGGATGCTTTCCAATCTCTAGCACAAGTTCCAATTGAAACCAGGGAATCTGAATCAGCTGCATCCATGCACAAGGTTGGTGAATACCTATGATAATATGAAGTTATCTTTTAACAGTATCCTGTTTTGTCCTTGATTGTTATCAGAATGGCTGGTGTTCTTTTTTCTCATTTTTCTTCTATTTCAACTTTTTCTTTAAATTCTGCCTTTTTTCTCTTTTAATAATAGAATCCATATGAGGGATGGTTGATTATAATAAAACATTTAAGTTATAAAATGTCATTGTTACACAATTGTGGAACAAGATGACAAACATGAAAGAAGAAAAAAATTGGTTTCATGTTCTGACTAGTGTTTCACGTTACAATGAAAATTAGATATTCTCTAAACTGCATCTGTGCCCTCTGCTTTTTGTTCGTGCAAAGGATGTTGTATCTCAGCCTTTGGACCATTTCTGTCCCATTCTAATGTCTTCAGGCTTCCTCAATTACTATTCCTTTATATCTGTGAGAACATTACCTAACATGACTTGTTTCCAGGATGATCATCTGACTCCTGGTCGAAAACTCTTGGCACGCGACTCATTCAGCTAAAATGTGAGTTAGAACTGAATGTGAAATTCAAGTTCAGAGACATGGACAGCTGGTATTTTTCATAATCTCTTAAGAACTCATGCAATGATAATCAATACCTCCAGCCTTGTTTTATCATTTCCTTAAGGGGTTGATGATCCTGTGTGAACTAGCTTATTCTCCAGTGAGTAGTAGATAAGATATTGGAACACTTGCACCCAGTTTGCTGAATGTTTATATGTTCTTTTGGCTGCTTTCACCCTCCTCACCCCCAATTTTTTGGGTGGCCGAAAGGGGTTTGTTAGTAATATAGGTTGTGTTTGACACCCATTTTGGAGAAGAATTTGATTTGGAATAGTGATTGATGGAAGAATGTGTGGTTAAAAAGTAAGGAGAATTTTTGGGTTTATGTGTAATATTATTTTATTGATAGAATGAGTGGTTAAAATGAAGAAA
>CAIGRQ010073402.1:0-10382 GCA_903798375.1 Fraxinus sp. D2006-0159 | reverse complement strand
AAGATATTTTAGTTTGAAGGAATTGTCAAAAGCTAATTTATTTTTATTATTATTTAATTATAATTTTGAAAGTAAGGAGTGGTGAAAAAAAAAATTCCGTTAAAACAAGAAATTCCGTTAATTTTTCCGTTAAATCAAGAATTTCCGTTAGTTTTTCCGTTAAACCAAGAAATTCCGTTAGATAGACACTTTTTATATATAGATAGAAAGATATATTTCCTCATTCTCACAGCCCATGTCTTGTCCAATCTAAGGCCCGATAAATTTCAATACCAAATTAAATTCATTCTTCTTTCCAATCCCAAAAACTTTCATGCAATGCAATTTAATTCTTTAAAATAATTTTATTCGTGTAGTCCATGCCAATTTAGTCCCAGCACTTTAGATTTTGCCATTTTTAACTATTTTGCATTCTTTTCTTCAATTCTTTAATAAACATAAAGTGTCACCTATAAAATACAATTTAACATAAATTAGGTAAAATTTTATTCAAAAGATAATAAAATATCACAATTTAGAGGCTCAAGTATAAAATCTACACTTATCATTGCTCCCTTTGTTCCTACCTTGTTTCTTCTCTCAAAGTCTTTGTGTATCTCTTCCCTCTCGTTCTGGACGGCTCTAGAGTTTAAATACACGGTCATGATATTGTTTCCATAAGTGTTTCAATCATACAAGGAAACCAAAAAATTCGTCAAAATTTTCTACTATGCGAGAAGAGTTGAAAGTTCTTTTTAATTTTGCTGAATGGCTCTATGCGACCGCATAGCTGTTTAAACTATGCGACCGCATAGTAATGTCAAGCTACATATTGCGTTTTGGTCCTCTAACTTCATCTCGCCAATTTCGACATCTTTTCCCACGTCTTCTTCCTCCAATATGTCATTCCAATGCTCAATTAGTCATCGACATCTTCATGTCACCAATTCCTTTTCCGGGTTATCTTTCGATTATTTGCACATTGGTCCCTAAACTTAAGGTTTCTTTCGTTTTAGTCATTTTAGTCATTTTTCTCTTAGTTTCCGCCCTCATCATTATTGTTATCCTATAAAACACAAATTACATCGAATTAAGTTATATTCCACACTTTTATTAACAATTATCCATATTTGTGACTCAAAATAAGTGTGTAAAACGCATTTATCAACACGCAAATTCAAAACTTTTCTTTATTTTTTAACCACATATTTTCCATCAAATCACTATTTAAAATGCATTCTCCACTCAATAATGTGCATCAAATATGGTCTAAATAGGATTTTTTCTTCAACTGAATATTGTAATGTTTTCGTTATTATTTTAAACAATCCAAGTAGATAGATTAAATAAGACAGTCGTGAGATAAAGTTGAAATTTTTCTGTACTTAATCATAATTAATACAATATATGATCACCAAATAATGGTTTGAAAATGACTATACAGATTTAGCAAAACAAAAAAGATACTTTCATTGAAGATTGCATGTCTGTTTAATTTACATATTTATATGATTTTGTTCCTCTATATAACTCTTTTAGCAAAACAAAAAAAAAAATGCTTTCATTGTAGATTGCGTGTCTGTTTAATTGACATATTTATATGATTTTATTCCTATATATAACTCAATGCTAATTCATATACTATGACAAGTACTATTAAATTTTTTAGAAGTTCTAGAAATGACATTCCCCATTGGAGAACATTCGGATGAGCTTCTACAAGCTCAAGCTATATTTTGGTGCCATGGATTCATCTCAATATACAAGGCCTCTCTAAAACGTGTAACTCAACTAGGCATATCGGATATCCTCCACAAACATGGTAGACACTCCAACAGCTAGTCGATGCACTCCCATCAACAAATCAAAAGTGCACAGTGTTTATCGTCTGATGCGGGTTCCAACATTGAGGAAATAGTTTCCAAAGATGGCAAAAAGACCTGCATCTTTTATATGTCCCTCCCTGGCAGTGAACAGCACATGTGTGGTGGGCAAAGGTAAACGTCTATGGATTTTTAAGATTGAGCACCAAATGTTTGGTCACTGGCAAAGAGAATCTTTTATGAATTTTTTTAATTTACAAATTGGGTGGCAAACCATCACTTTTCTAATTTTCATCCCCTTAATATGTTTATTAATACAACGCCTACCATTGAAGAAATAAAGTAAAATATGTAATGTGAGAATTAATCTCTTAAGCAAGGTACTTAACTAGCTTGTGCTAAGCACCTATGAGATGGCATAGTAATTACCAACAAATCTAATCATTTAATGGGATCCAATGTTATTTCCCACAAAATTAATGTACATGCATGTTAAGTTAGAAACAAAAATATTTGTTGTGTTTATTAATTATGTTGGATTCGCTATTAATTTTTTCTAAAGGTGCATAATGGAGATCTTCAAGAAATATATATATCTTTCTTTTTTCTTTTGAAAAATAATTTTTTTTTTATTTTTTTATTTTTTCGATTCTTGCAAAAAATCAATTTTGAAGATATAAACAAAAGTAAAAAATATATAGTGTATGAAATTGAAATAGAGCAAGTGACGAAAAAATTATTATTTTTTCGTTGGAGTTAGTGATTTTCCGATCACAGAGTAGCAGATGCATGTAGCGAGAGGGCTCTACCAAAATATATTAGATATAGTATTAATTTCTGGCTTTTTAGGCAGCTAAACCCCAAGAATAGAAAGTCCCAAGCCTACCACAATTAATTTAGCTTTGCACCCCACAGGAACGATTCCCCTATTTCTTTCACCATTCCGTTCAATTGCATGCTCGAACCTTATCTGATAATTTTCATCAGTTTGTCGTTCTTTGTAGCATACGAATTGTTTGAGGACGTGTTCGTTCGTTCGTGCCTGCTTTTCTTACTAGTAGACATTCTACCACTAAATCTAGCTTCTTTTGCATAGGTGTTGCAAAATTCATATGTAGCTTCAATTGTTTCAAATTCTTGACCAACTCTAGGCTTGCGTTCCTCCGTAACATGGAGGTGTAAATGTTTAAATTGTGGCAACTTCTTTACCTACAAATTATAGACAATTTAATTAATTATTGCTATCATATATAGATACAAACATTATTTGTTTAATAGGAAAAAATAACCATCAATCAACCCTCTTAACCCACCAATAACCAACCCAGTTAATAAGAAAGCAGCCAAATCAAAGTCTAAAGGAAAAAAAAATCCGTACATTTAGTTAAAAATAATAATCTTGGAGAAGGCAAGAAAGAGAAATAAAGAGGAAGCTTCTTTTGTTGAATAAGATGTTGAAAAGATCATGGACTGTCGGACTATTTCAAGTAATAAACCTAAGGGAGATGTTTTATCTACCTAACAACTTATCAAATTTTTGACATAAATGACACATGGCCTCCCCTATTGGTGGGGCGCCTGTGGGCCTCCCACGTCTTCTTCCTCTAATGTGTCATTTCAATGCTCAGTTAGTCATCGACATCTTCATGTCACCAATTCCTTTTTTGGGTTATCTTTCGATTATTTGCACATTGGTCCCTAAACTTAAGTTTTCTTTCGTTTTAGTCATTTTTCTCTTAATTTCCACCCTCATCATCATTGTTATCCTATAAAACACAAATGATATCGAATTAAGCTATATTCCACATTTTTATTAACAATTATCCATACTTGTGGCCCAAAACAAGTGTATAAAACGCTTATCAACACGCAAATTCAAAATTTTCTTTATTTTTAACCACATATTTTTCATCAAATCACTATTTAAAATACATTCTCTACTCAATAATATGCATCAAACAGGGTCTAAATAGGATTTTTTTCTTTAACTGAATATTGTAATGTTTTTATTATTATTTTAAACAATCCAAGTGGATAGATTAAAGAAGATAAAATCGAAAATTTTCTGTACTTAATCATAATTAATACAACATGTGATCACCAAATAATGGTTTGAAAATGACTATACAGATTTAGCAAAATAAAAAAGATGCTTTCATTGAAGATTGCTTGTCTGTTTAATTTGCATATTTTTATGATTTTATTCCTCTATATTTTTATGTTTAAGTTGTTAGGTACATAAAGCATCTCCCGAAACCTAATTCTATCTAATTTTAGATTCGTGTAACATCAATGGTGGGGTCCCACATAATTTTAAATACTTAGTCCACAAAGGATTAAAATCAAAATTTTAATTTAAATCAAAGTTAATAATTAATTTCAGTCACATGTATCATGGGATGCACAACTTTTTAACAACACATTTTATCAATTTTTATATCCGGGACCGATGATCTTTGATCAACACAGTTATAACTATATGGGTACTGAATTTTCGAACATATATTGCCTCATAATACCTATTTAAGTTGAAATATCAGCTATTAGCTATAGACTCCTTCAAGCGTAAAGCCCTCCGTCGCTGTAGAAATTCACTCATTTCACACTTCAGCCTTCATGCAATATAATGCCGCGAAAATTGACGGAGCATGGCCATGATCAGATCCGAACATTGATGTTAAATTTCAGCACTGGCAGCAATAAAGCATTGAAATCCTTATTTCACATGAATGAAACTTAGAACTGGAAATTGATCTTACTAACTTAAATAATTATTGTCTACCTAGACTCCATGTTATCATCAAGTTCACCTTGGCATTTGACGCACATCATATCGGCCGAATGCCTCGACCGCCAAGGACTTCCCTAGGATGGAAACGACCTGCAATTACTTGACCAATGAGCATCCGATAGCCTTATCCAAACCATGGTATTTTCAGGACAAAGTGGAAGTCTCGAACATAGGTGCCATTTAGTTGACAAACCCTAAAGTTGTCAATATTAGATGTCAGTGCTATCCATGATAATATAATTATTCAAAAAGTGGATTCGATATTTTAAATTGCTGAATTCATAATTGTTACTTTTTTATCATTTCATTTTTATTGATAATGTTGTCAAGGCCTTTTTCTTATTATGCCCCTATTTAGTACTGATTAAAATCTGGATTTTAATCTATACCAAAAATTAACAATTAATTTTAACCATATATTTTATGAATTCCTCAACTTTTCAACCACATACTTCATCAACTCCAATCATAATCTACAAAAAATCTGATTTTAAAACCCCTTCGAAGGTGGCCGAGTTGGTGGAGTAGGTGAACGCGAAGATCAAAGGTCACGAGTTCGAATTCCCAGCTAACATTTTCTCGGTCGAGCCCGTCGCACCGAGCTTGCCTAGTGCGGTTTACATTTCATGTGTGGTTTGTGGACTACCTCACATGGAGCGAAATTTACCCAGTGCGCACTCACGGATAACAATTGTGGATTCCTATGTTAAAAAAAATAAATAAAAATTGATTTTAATCCCTACCAAATGTGAGTTTCTTCTCTTGGATATGCTCTAGCAAATTAAATAAAAATTTTCGCTAACTAAATATTGTAATTTTTGCATTATTAAGTGTTTTATACAATCCAAGTAGATTGATTAAAGAAGACGGTCATGCGATAAAATTAAAAATTTGCTGTGGTTAATCATAACTAATACAATATATGATCAAAATTAATGGTATGAAAATGACTATACAGATTTAGCAAAACAAAGATGCTTTCATTGTAGATTGCGCATTTGTTTAATTTACACATTTATATGATTTTATTCCCTATATATAACTCAATGCTAATGCATATAACATGACAAGTACTACTAAAAAATTTCAGAAGTTCTAAAAATGGCATTCCCTATTGGAGAACAATCGGTTGAGCTACTACAAGCTCAAGCTATATTTTGGAACCATGAATTCAACTTCATATACTTGGCCTCTCTAAAATGTGTAACTCAACTAGGCATACCGGATATCATCCACAAACATGGTAAACCAATGACACTCCAACAGCTAGTCGATGCACTCCCCATCAACAAATCAAAAGTTCATGGTGTTCATCGTCTGATGCGAGTTCTAGTTCATTCCAGGTTCTTCATGGAGGAAAAAGTTTCCGAGGATGACACAAATGTGGGGTATTGGCTTACACCGGCTTCCCGTCTCCTCATCAAAGACCAGGCCTTGAGTATGATACCATTTTTACAGGCCTGTTTCAATCCTATTTACAAAAAGCCATGGCACTATATTACTGAATAGTTTCAAAATGACGATCCCTCTGCATTCAAGACAGCCTATGGAAGCACAATGTGGGACTATGCTAGTCACGACCCGAAGCTCAATCAGTCTTTCAATGAACAAATGGTTAACGACACAGAGTTATTGAGTAGAATAGTTATTAGAGATTGCAAAAATGTCTTTGATAAGATGAAGTCTATGGTGGATGTTGGAGGAGGCAGGGGATTTTTGGCCAAAGCTATTGCAGATGCTTTCCCGCAATTGCAGTGCACTGTGTTTGATCTTCCGCACGTTGTTGCAGGCTTGGAAGGTCGTAAAAACTTGACCTACATCGAGGGAAATATGTTTGAATCCATTCCTCAAGCAGATGCAGTTATGCTCAAGGTATGGATTTATTTATTTATTTATTTTTATTCTTACTCCTACCTAAAAAATCCATTCCTCAAGCAGATGTAGTAGTTTTCTTGCATAACAACTATATATTTAACTGGTTCTCATTATAACAAATTTTTTCATGCTAACAAAAAACAGTGGATATTGCACAACTGGAGTGACGAAGAGTGTGTGAAAATACTGAAGAAATGCAAAGAAGCAATCCCAAGCAAGGAGAATGGAGGAAAAGTGATCGTTGTTGACATGATCGTACAAAACAACAAAGAAGACCATCAACAGACTGAAACTCAGCTCTTCTACGATATAGCGATGATGGTTTTTTTCAATGGAAAAGAAAGAAATGAGAAAGAGTGGGAAAAACTTTTCCTCGATGCTGGCTATAGTGGCTACAAGATTGCATATGAGTTAGGATTGAGGTCTCTCATTGAGGTTTATCCTTGATTATCAAGTCTATGATAACAAAACAAAGACTTTTCTTATCTTAAAATAAATATTTGAGTTATGCAATTTACTTACTTTGGATGCTTGGTGTGAAAATAAGCTGGCTTGGGAAGATATTTGTTTTTACTTGCGTTGTACTTCTGTTTGATGTAATAAACTATCACTTCTTCACATCGATTCTGTCATGCTGTTAGAGAAGGAGGGCTGTTTGAAAGGATATGCTTTGTGCTGAAATGCTTTGGGGAAAATAAATGGTATAGAGCATGGTTGATTAGTCTCTTGTTGATCGCGAAGGATTAGTGTTACGGGATGGTTGGATGTGGCGCCGTGGTTAAATATCTTTAGGGGATACGAGGGATTCTCTTTCGAAATATTTGATCAAAATTTAATTTTCTCGCATTTAAGGTAATTTTGTCTATTTCGATCATTAATCGACTGTCACACCATAATCACGAAGTCTATTTGCACGTTGCAGGCTTGGAACTTGGAAGGTTGTAAAAAAAACTTACAACCTCGATGTAGGTCAAGTTTTTACAACCTTCCAAGCCTGCAACAACGTGTGGAAGATCAAACACAGTGCACTGCAATTGCGGGAAAGCATCGGCAATAGCTTTGGCCAAAAATCCCCTGCCTCCTCCAACATCCACCATAGACTTCATCTTATCAAAGAAATTTTTGCAATAACTATTCTACTCAATAACTCTGTGTCGTTAACCATTTGTTCATTGAAAGACTGATTGAGCTTCGGGTCGTGACTACCATAGTCCCACAATGTGCTTCTATAGGCTGTCTTGAATGCAGAGGATTCTTCATTTTGAAACCATTCAGTAATATAATGCCATGTCTTTTTGTAAATAGGATTGAAACAGGCCTGTAAAAATGGTATCATACTCAAGGCCTGGTCTTTGATGAGGAGACGAGAAGCTGGTGTAAGCCAATACCCCACATTTGTGTCATCCTCGGAAACTTTTTCCTCGATGAAGAACCTGGAATGAACTAGAACCCGCATCAGACGATGAACACCATAAACTTTTGATTTGTTGATGGGGAGAGCATCGACTAGCTGTTGGAGTGTCATTGGTTTACCATGTTTGTGGATGATATCCGGTATGCCTAGTTGAGTTACACATTTTAGAGAGGCCAAGTATATGAAGTTGAATTCATGGTTCCAAAATATAGCTTGAGCTTGTAGTAGCTCAACCGATTGTTCTCCAATAGGGAATGCCATTTCTAGAACTTCTGAAATTGTACTTGTCATGTTATATGCATTAGCATTGAGTTATATATAGGAATAAAATCATATAAATGTGTAAATTAAACAAATGCGCAATCTACAATGAAAGCATCTTTGTTGTTTTGCTAAATCTGTATAGTCATTTTCATCCCATTAATCTTGATCATATATTGTATTGGTTATGATTAACCACAGCAAATTTTCAATTTTATCTCACGACCGACTTCTTTAACCAATCTACGTAGATTGTATAAAACACTTAGCCCCTGTTTGACATCCATTTTAATCTCATTTTCATTTTTATTTTCTTCATTTCAATCACACATTCTCCATATAAAATAATATTACATATAAATCTAAAAAATTTCTTCACTTTTCCACCACACATTCTCCCATCAATCACTATTATAAAAATTCTATTATCATTTTAATGAGATTCAAACACATACTTAATAATGAAAACAATACAATATTTAGTTAACTAAATTTTTTATTTAATTTGCTAGAGCATATCCAAGAGAAGAAACTGACATGTTTGGTAGGGATTAAAATTAGATTTTTCGTAAATTATGATAAGAATTGATGAAGTGTGTGGTTGAATTGTTGTGGAATTCATAAAATATATGTTTAAAATTAATTGCTAATTTTGACTTAAATTAAAATTCAGATTTTAATCGGTACTGAATAGGGGCATAATGAGAAAAAGGCCTTGACAACATTATCAATAAATAAAATGATAAAAAAGTAACAATTATGAATTCAGCAATTTAAAATATCGAATCCACTTTTTGAATAACTATATTATCAAGGATAGCACTGACATCTATATTGACAACGTTAGGGTTTGTCAACTAAAGGGCACCTATGTTCGAGACTTCCACTTTGTCCTGAAAATACCATGGTTTGGATAAGGCTACCGGATGCTCATTGGTCAAGTAATTGCAGGTCGTTTCCATCCTAGGAAAGTCCTTGGCGGTCGAGGCATTTGTCCAATATGACGTGCTTCAAATGCCAAGGTGAACTTGATGATGACATGGAGTCTAGGTAGACAATAATTATTTAAGTAAGTAAGATCAATTTCCAGTTCTAAGTTTCATTCATGTGAAATAAGGATTTCAATGCTTTATTGCTACCAGTGCTGAAATTTAACATCAATGTTCGGATCTGATCATGGCAATGCTCCATCAATTTTCGCGGCATTATATTGGATGAAGGCTGAAGTGTGAAATGAGTGAATTTCTACGGCGACGGAGGGCTTTACGCTTGAAGGAGTCTATAGCTAATAGCTGATATTTCAACTTAATAGGAATTATGAGCCAATATATGTTCGAAAATTCAGTGCCCATATAGTTATAACTGTGTTGATCAAAGATCATCGGTCCTGGATATAAAAATTGATAAAATGTGTTCTTAAAAAGTTGTGCATCTCATGATTTATGTGATCGAAATTAATTATTAACTTTAATTTAAATTAAAATTTTGATTTTAATCCTTTGTGGACTTAGTATTTAAAATTATGTAGGACCCCACCATTGATGTTACACGAATCTAAAATTAGATAGAATTAGGTTTATTACGTGAAATAGTCCGACAATCCATGATCTTTTCAACATCTTCTTCAACAAAAGAAGCTTCCTCTTTATTTCTCTTTCTTGCCCTTCTCCAAGTAGAGATGTCATGATGGGTGGGCCGGCCCGTAATTCGGAGGCCCACCAGGATATGAACCGGCCCGTAATTCGGCCCACGAACCGAGTGGGCCGAACACGGGCCAACGGGACCCGGAACGGTCCGGTCCGGGTCCGAACACGGGCCAACGGGACCCGGAACCTGTCCGGTCCGGGTCCAGTATACCCGCTGGCCCGATTTTTTTAAGAAAAAAAATAAATAAATAAAAATTTAAAAAGCCACCAGGCAGCAGCCTGCTGCTGCAGGCAATTTGGCTAATTGCCAAATGGAACGGTCATTTGACCGTTCCATTATTGTTTTTTTTTTTTTATAATATAAAATTCCTGCAGCAGCAGGCGCTGCCGCTGCTGCAGGTTTCAATTTGGACCGTTTTTCAACGGTCCAAATTGAATTGGAACGGTCATATGACCGTTCCAATCAATTTTTTTTTTTTTTTCAAACGGTTAGAAAAACATTTTCTATAAATTGTGGTATTGTGAAGTGAAAAAGTAGCAAAATCTTAATCTCTACTCTCTTACAATCTACAAGTTCGAAATCTCTATTTTCT
>CAIGRQ010073378.1:0-10327 GCA_903798375.1 Fraxinus sp. D2006-0159 | reverse complement strand
ATGATAAATTGACGTGTATTTTATTGATTTTTTTTCGTCCAAAGACGATGAGTACAATGTAATATTAATGAACTTTGCTTCATTTCCTATATTTTTTTTACTTAGCAGGTTCAAGAAATCAAGCTTATGGTCCTATCATACAAGCATGTTTCCAGCTCAATGAGCTGGATTTTAAAATTTACGAGTTTGGTAGATTTGTAAAAATTATAACCATTCTATATCTAAGTGAAATTAAAATAAAAATCGAGAGTCCAGAATATTCTGATACGAGCTATAAATATATCATACGATCTGGTCGAATTTGGTGGTTTTACTAATAACCGTTATTGATTAAGAAAGAAGGTTTCCTCTCGAGAATTCATTTTTACATTGTTGAATTTTCACTTTCTTAGATTGAAAGGTAATAATTTCTTGAAAAACTTCACATGATCTTTCTAGACACAAAAAAGTAAAAGAGTATCGTAGTCACAATTCCAAATCTTTCTTTTTATTTCAGACTTTATCCAACTTTTTCATTTGTACCAAATTCATCTACTTGACTATTAATTGACCCCAAAAAATAATTTTTTACCACTTAAATAAAGATAAAATGGTAAATTTGTATTTTATACATAAAAATAAGTTTAAAACTAAATTAGAAAAACCAAAAATAAAATAAAATAAAACCCCATCTTCTTGCCCACCCCCCCCCCCCCCCCCCCCCCCCCCCCCCCCCCCACAACAAAAAAAAAACAAAAAAGAACGTGAATAGGGTTCCACAAATAACATCACCAACAGCTAACAACAAATTTGTGTAAAATTAAAACAATATTATCCCTCAAGAGATGAAAACACAAACCCTTGATTAACACCACCTGTGAAGATATCTAATTCCCCGACCAAACAATGAAGACAATCTTCCTATTCTTTAGGGAAAAAAAAAAAAACACCAGAAATCAAGAAATATAGATAGATCTAATGCCCAAAAAAAAAAAACATGGTTTGTTGCATACACAGAATCTTGTAGAGAGAAAAATCGATAACCTGCTTGAAGAGGAAATGAATTCTTAAAAAGTTAGTAAAGAGAGAGAAACAGATTAGCTGCTTGAAGAGGAAAGGAATTCTTAAATACATGCAAAGGGCAGGAAGGAATTACTTGCTTACACAGTAAGGAGAGAAGAAATTGTCTTAAAAACGTGTTTTAAAGATGATAAACGGCGTGGCCATGGCAGAAACAGAGATGCGATAATGGCAGCAGAGCAGCATTTCTGAGAAACTGATGATAGAACAAAATCAATGTAAAATACAAATGAACCGACTTCGCCAGTACCCACGGACTTCTTTTAGAAATAATATCTTTTCTTTTCCTTTCTTTTCGTCTTTCCTTTTCTCCTTTTCCTTTTTATCTGTTTTTTTTTTTTAAAGAGGGGGTGAATTATTGATGTTGTCTATTAATATGCCCCCACGCTTTTGTTAAAAATTGATTAAGTACGTGATTAAAAAGTTGTAAATCAAATGTATGATTAAAATTTATTGTTGAATTTAACTTAAATTTTTATCAAAATTTTAATTCCCACCAAGCATGTTACCTTGGCAATGGCATTTTTCTTTTAATTTTATATACATTATCTGATGGTGAGATGTTAACACAATGTAACTGCATCTGAGTTTTATCTATACTTAATTTCGTGCGATCAAGTTCCCTAATATCCATCATTCCATTTTCTGTCGTTAGTTCAATTAACGTAATTTGCAGATAACAATGAACGAAATAGTTAAATATACGAGTAAATCAAAGTTGGGTGATGTAATTTCAGTGAAAATTAGGTGACCCACAATGCAATTAACCTACTAAGTAGTTGAAAACAATGGAGCAACCAAGATTGCGTTTTCAACCCAATTCATTTGGTTACTAATCCTTTTAACACCTAATTCATCCCATTCAGATCTTGTTGAGCATGGAAAGTTGTGAACGGAAGACAAGAGGGTAAAGGGGCCAACTAGGCCAAAATACTTCCTTTACACATTGTATCAGAAACCAAAACCAAATTCAATCAACATTTTCAAATACATTCAACATTAAATTGCTATACATTGGCATATATTCAAGAAACAGGGATTAGAAGCCCGGGTGTGAGCTTTTTCGACTTCAGAAGCAGTTACAGCATCAGCTGGAAGATCAGATGTTGGGCCAAAAAATTTGATCAACAGTTTGATATTTAACTCGTTACTTCAAACACAATTATGAAGCTAACACCCTTTCAATGGCAGCGATGTAGAACTCCTTGGGCATGGTGCCAATGATAGATTCAAGTTTTACGCCTTTTTTAAACAGCAAGACCACTGGCACAGCCTTAATATCATAATTCTCAGCAACTTGCAAATCATTGTCTGCATTGAGTACAAAGCATTTTAATCTCCCAGCATAATCCGTTGCAATCTCATCAATCACACGATGGACCATCCGGCAGGGGCCACACCAACTGGTATAAAACTCGACAAGGACTGGGGTATCACTATTCAAAACCAGTTTCTCCCATGACTTGCTTGTAACAACTGCTGCTGCACATTCAGAAAACAATATATTTAGAACTCACACTCACTTTTTGCACCCAAATAATTATTCTCCAACAGTTTAAAGGAAATATTAAACACAGAACCCAGGCATCCAATGGTTTCTTAAAAGCTATAATTTACAAGAACTGATGCAAACTTTCTACTATGTGAGATAGGGTTCTTCTCTATTAACCTGAACCATTAGTCGTATATCTTCAATAGGAAAGACTTAGCAAATAGCTTTTGAAATCTCATTTCCTCGTGATATCAAAAAACCATGAAATTACAGAAAGTAAGAACACGACAACTCAAAGAAAGGCTACAGTCTACACTACCTCACTGACCATTTCTTATCAGTAAGTTGAAACTTCTTTGAAACCCACAAACCCAAGTCTATTTGGACAGATTGAGTATTTGTCTCTATGAACATTAAACAATGACTCTAGAACTGAGAAATAATGAATGGAGAACTAAATATTTAGTACACATGATGAAAAAGCGGGAATGGCATGCCTTCAATACAAGAAGAAAAATTAACAGCCAAGAAAAGAATAACTGAGACATTGACATAAAAACTAAAGCACCATACGATATTGATCCGATCTTCCGTTACATCTAAAGCACAAAATTTATAAAATCAACATTTTTGTCTTTTGTGGCAGAGAGCGTGATACTTTACACCACAGTTTACGAATTACAGATTTTTGAAGCATAAAAAGAACTAGCCTGGACACTCATTTGTGTTCAGTTCCATCACTACAGATGAAATTGTTTGATTTATGCATAGAATTCTCATTGAATTCCGTTTCTCAGACGAACCAAAATACTACTTATACTCATTTGCGTTCAGCTCCATCTTCGATATTTAATACTAAAATTTCATTTTTTGTTAAATCATTTTGAATGCCATTTAATGTATCCATACTACGGCGCCAGCCATAGAATACAGCCAAAACACGGATCAAACTGGCTGGGAAAAGCTTGGATAGAGACAAAGAGAGAGGCTAACATTTTCTTATTGTAAAATAAAATTGACAACAAGCACACCAATTTTCGATTAAGATTTTCAATTCTTCCTAGGTTAAGCAGCAAACTCCTTTTACTAATCAATTGCAATGATTTCATACTCTTAGAAGAGAGTCAGTGGCTGCTTCTAAATACACTATCAAACTAACTGTTTGAAATATCAACTCGAACAAGTCCGACCCGAAGACTTTACCGAATTATGCAGAACATTGAATCAAGGGAGACCACGTCCAGCGTCCCCATGTCAGACAAGTAAAGAAACATAATCAATGATTATTGTTATTGAATTTTAAGGTTGCAATAAATTAAAATGATATTTAATTTTGAGCAAACAATGTAAATTATTTGCTATGAACGTCAATTTCCTATAATTAACATTAACTACTGTTTTTAACATACATAAAATGCACAAGCATCTTTCACTACATCGAGTGGTTGTATCTTATACTACATCAAGTTAAAAGTAGATACTATTATTGCACTGAACAGCATTTATAGTTTAAAATTCATGCCATAAAACTCTTCCTAAATCTGCCTCTTTTTAGTATCTTAACTAGATGCCTAGTACTTCATTTCTTGTTCTTGTTCTTCATTCTTTTTTTTTTTTACATGTTGTTAGGGGGGTGAGTAGGTTGCATGAACCTGGCAAGAAAATTTTAAGTCATGGGAAAGGATATTCGTGCAGATTTTGAAGATGTCTAGCAGAGGACAATGAAATTGGAATCTGAAAGTATTTCGAGCATGCAACCAAATAGTGCATTATACCAATAAAATCAAATGAATTTTGGGTCCATAGAAGGAGCTCAGAAGTCATTTACAAAAGACATAATTCACCACAATAAACTAAGGTCATATTTGGTAAGCAGGATTGGACTGATTTGACACTAAAATCGACAGGATTTTATCTCTATTTTTTAGCTTATTTTTCTTATTCAAGCTATAAAGGAAGTGAGAAAAACAAAGGGGAGAGAAATTCCCCACAGCCAGTCCCCCAAAACAGCTGTATTCAACTTGTAGATTAGCAATAAATCCATATCTACAGCAAAAAGGTAAAAATTCAAATCTACAGTCAAAAATCAGAAACAGATTAAAAATCACGTCAGAAATGATCCATATCAAACTTGAATTGGTATTACTTATGAATTCTACTTTCAAGCCTCCAATTCTGTACTGCCAACGTAGTCTAATTCCATCCTCCGGACTGGTAATTCAGTAATCAAGTAGCTAATCGTGATCAATCAAACCTAAAGTTAGTTCATGTTCCATTTTTGAATTTGTGCACATTTTAGCCAAGCAATTCTTTTTCATTCCCTGTTTCTGGATCTATTATCAAATAAACTTAGATCAGATTAAAATATTACAAGGAAAATAACACCTTACAGTGAGATCTAAGCTTGTTACGTACGGGATTTATGACATCCTCCGCACTCAACCATCATTGAAGCACTAGATCATGTAACTCTTATGTTTTAACATGCCCCATTCATTTTCTGATAGAAGGTCACAGTAATCATCTCGTCTAAAAGCTTAAGTTGAATCACACATTCACTTAAATCTTGCATTCACTCTTCAACATATCATGAACTAATGGTCAACCCAATAAAATTTTCCTGCAATATTGAAAAACAAAACCCATAAAGAAAGATTAAACAAATTGATGAATTCATTTACCTGTGGTATCATGGAGGCAGAAGACTCGCAGATTGGAAGGGTTCTTTCGGGCCCGGAAACCGTTTTTAGGCAAAAATGACAACCCAACTCGATGATCAATCCGCACCTGACACTTTTGGAGTGACGAAACCATGCCATTTCGTAGATAGAACGGAGTAGTAGAGTAACCAGAAGTAGCACAAGATGATAAAGCCATTTTTAGCCCAACAAATGCAAAACCCAGCTGTATGTATTTCTCAAATTGATATCTATAATCTATGTATAAATAGTCAAATACGCACGTTGTAAGTGGTTTTTTTTATTTGATTGATGCAAGGGAGATATTGTTATTGAGTACGACAAGTAATTATTCGAAGTCATCCGAATGACAGACATTTGACGACGGTTGCCGTTTTGATTTTTAGGTTGGGATGGTGACTGATGAATGAGTTGAATTGTACTCGGGCTGGACCACTTGGGCCGTTCCAGGCCCGATCTGGCATGGGCATATCTAAATTCAACTATAAGTAAATCATATTATATTATATTTTTTGTTTAGACATTTTCAAGAAATTATAAATAATTCACTTACTTATCACTCAATTTTATAAATCTAAAGTTAAATTTACTTTTAAATTACCTATTTTAATAACATAATATTGATGTTTACCATTTTACTAACACAATTTATTTTTTCAGAAAGTAAATCGAGACGGACTCGTCGAGAAATATTTTTTAAGTAAAACAAAACATGCTCTTGGTAGAGCTAAATTTTATTTTTGAATATTTAATTTCTCTCTCTTTTTATCTTTTTTGAAACAAAATGGAAAAAAAATATTAAAAAATAACTTTCCAAGTAGCCTTAGAGCTTGTGTTATATAGTGGTTTTGCATTAAGGGTGAATAAAAAAAGATTTTTATTTATTTTTAATTATCTATGCACCCTCTGAAATATTGTTTTATTAAAAAAATAAAAAGTAGTGATCTTATTAGCACGCCCGGTGGGACTCGAACCCACAATCGCCTGATTAGAAGTCAGACGCCTTATCCATTAGGCCACGGGCGCTATTTGTTACTTGTGTTAAAAGGTATAAAATATTATTAAAATTACATGAGCATTTCAAATTGATCAGTGCTTTAACATTTGTTTCCAACCAATCCTTTTCAGTTGACGTTGACAAAATTAATGCAGAGAGAGTCGTGTGGCAAGAGAATTTATAAAATGGATACCGATGACCCTTGAAAAGCACTTTCAATAGGTACATATGTTTAATTGTTGAATCAACCAAAAAAAATCCAAATATTGTCTAATATGAATATTTTACTCGTGGAGACAACGGCTAAAGATGCTCCACATAGGCCACATGATTTGCCACGTTTTAGCTCCGCGTTAATGTCACGAACATCAACTAATACAATGTCTAGTTGGAAACGATATTTAAAAAGAAATTGAAGTTCAATGAACTACTTGAATATTTACTCGTAAAAATAAGCCAAGGTGAAACCACTTTCCATCTTAGCGCTTGTTTTGTAAAGATTTTTTGATTAGTGATTCTTTACATTTTTTGTTTTGTATGGTTAAAAAAAAAAAAAAGATAGAAGTGATTCTCACATAATCAAAATCAAATAAAAGCTTAGCCCCTGTTTGGTTCGGATTAAAATTCGATTTTAATCCAAGTCAAAGTCAAACAATCGATATTAACCACATCTTTCATGGTCCCACAATTATTTAGCCACATATTTCAAAAACTTCTATAAAAAAATATAATTTTAATCTACGTCAACCACTCTCTTAATTTCTACACATAGAGACAAAAGGGTCGAGGGAAATTAAAGATCGCCCAAAAAAAAAAAAGAAAAAAGGGTTGGTGAATCCTTAACCAACAGATGAATCTTGCTGTTAAAACTCTCTTCTACCTTACGCGTGAAAGCTAATCTTTATCCAACTTGAAGAAACTTTTGCACTCCACCTTTCAAGAGGTCTACACCCCCATAAAACTCTCAAATCACACTGCTTCATTGAATAGGAAGTATAAAGAATCAACTGTTTGTGTTCTCCGGATGGATGGCTATTTCCGTACTCGTTTCGATCAAGTTTTACAATTCCATGCAAAATCAGAATTTGGAAAGCTAAAGTCTCCCATCCTATGTACTATCACTCTTCGATTAGGTACATACGTCGGAGAAATATTTTTTAAACCAACTTCTTAGAAATTAGAATCGGCTCTACAGGCCTTCTGCTTCTATAACAATAAAATGAATACTACTAGAAAATAAAACGAATATCCGATGACTTCGGGGAATGTTATTCGTGTAGCAATATGAGTTTCTGACAATCTTGGAGCATGTGAATTCTGCCAACGCGACATATAACTAACAAAACGAATGGGCGTAATATGTTTTCGTGTCTACCATGCAAGCTTACAAGAAACTATGAACCACGCTCTAATATCGAACACGACCTATCTCAAATTATATATTACTTTTGGATTATGCTACATCAACACAACCCTTTACATACATAATGTGTGCCATAACCCTTCACATTATGCTACATCAACATAACCCTTTAAATATCGAAATAAATGTGGATGAATACAATACTTTTTATAAAACTTAAAATTTAATAGGGATAAATTTAGAGTGAGATAAACATATAAAAATTGTGGACAGAAATAACAGTATCCATTATTAATTCTACCCAAACGATGTCCAAACTTTTTCAGACTTGTCTAGTCTCAATTGTATTACATACTGTAGTTTAACTACATCAAGCAGAACCAGGCAGACCCATACTAACAAATTGATAGCTCGAGATCAGATTAGAACCAAACAGCTATCTATAACACAAACAGGAAATCTTATTGTACATTGGTTCCATAATTTAGGGGGCGACACTCTTCGCAACTATACATAAAGCTACCTACTACCATGTAGAAAGAGATCTTAATCAGACAATAATGCACTGCTCAATCCTATTAACTAACAAAGGGTTAAGTTTGTACTTGAATTCTACCAAGGTCCCGTCAGCGTCCTTCTCAAGCACCGTCTTTTACCACCCCGTGGCGTATTCGCCGTCTCCAAGATCTGTGAACAAACAGGACAGCGTAAGCTAAGTTGAATGCGTAAACGAACAATATGACCTTCACAACGAATAACCTCAACTTTCAACCAATTCTATTCAGCAATATTTCCTCCTTTAATTCACCTAGTGTACGGTGACAGTATGTACTTACCCAATAATATTTTGTTAACATTATGAACTATGGTCCACTTTTTTTTATCTAACATAGTACAAAATTAGAGCTGTTACACAGGTGATTTTATTAGAAAACAGAAATTAGTACCTGATTTTTCTGCATCTCCACAAACTCTGCCTGCAGCAACACACGAAGACAGCAACAATTTATATCAATATCATTAAGGGCCATCTTAAAAAGCCCATTTTGACTGGTATCACCAACATACCTGTTTTTTCTGCAATTCTTGATTCGTTTCTCTAAGCTTTGCTATTTCTGCTTCCAATTCTAAGGTATATGCCTGCGATAACGCCATCGACATTAAGAAACAGTTCATTAGAATGTCTTCCAATAAGCTGTAGAAGAAGTTTAAATTTTAACAGTGCAAGTAACAGATGGATGCCATCTACCAAGTTGAAAAGGAGAATATATGGATATTGCTATAGTAGATCATTTTTTCATAACTTCCTCAAGTCACTTAAACATTAAATTAACTCGCACTTTCCTGTGTCCGTGTGTTCAGAAATATTTACCAAAGAAAAGTGTGTTAACACCAAAGGTACTAGCATAACATAATAGAATTTCTTGTGGGTATAGACGAAAAACTTCTTAAAATAGCACATAGATGTCAATAGAAGTCACCAGTCAGTGCATCTCTCCAATAGAAAAGTATCAGACAGCTATTCCAATTATATAACTGCAGGACTTCCATCATCAAGTGGTTACTCTATCATGCAATAAACCTGCCACTTTACAAATTAATCCTGCTCCTCCGTCAATAATCTGCCGTATTAGCCACTCTCCTCCATCAGTATCCTTAGCAGAGATTTGAAGGCAGGAACTAAGTTGAAAGTGTCAGAATGAAAACAATATTTCGGTATCATAGTACAAACGACCAACTCTTTATATGCAAATAGTAGTACATGACGATCAATGTATGATTATAGGAGTTCAAAGGTTACTTTTTTACTTATCAAAAAAAAAAAAGGTTACTTTTCAATCAACAACGTACAGAGATCTTCTCAATTTTCACAAAAGTGCTCTGGGGGCAAGCAGGCATTGAGTAGTGTCCCATGCAAGGCATAATGTTGGAAGGGTTTTTCAAATTGTTTTAAATACCATTGTTGTGAAAACCGGACTGGACCGGGGTGTTCAACCGGAAAAACTGGTGAACCGGGTCGGTTATTCCCTAAAAACCACTTAACTAATAACCGCAAGAAGCTTGCCAGCCAATTAACCGGGCCACCCGGGAACTGATAGACCTGGACCTGCTTTAACAATTTGATGGGTTACCCTTTCATTTAACAAAATATTAAAAAATTTATAGACTTGCAGCCTAATTCAGGAAAAGGCACAGTGGTTATTTAAAACCATCTCTTGGCCCACCATTTATACATCATATCTTCCAACCTTTCTCTACAGGAACCAATGTCGGATTGCAAAAGGGAAATTTAGAAGCTTATGCAACTCAAAAGAAATATGCTAAAACTAATTTTTTTAATTTTGAAAGTGCGATTATTAAATCTTGTAAAAAGTAAGGTTTTATATTATAAGAAAAGGGAAAAATCATGTTAGATCACTTGTTGGTTAATGTAAAAAATATTCTGCTGTAATAAATATTTTTATTTGTAAAAAGGGAAAAATACATACCTACAGTACAAACTATATAATTTCACATTTTAACAAACTTACAAAAACATTTCAAAAATCAGGAGATAAATTAAAGTAATATATTATATATTTATAAGAAGTTATTATGAATGAAATTTCGAAAAAACCAATTTCGTCATAATCTCTATATACACAAATTCCCCAATTTCGACAAATCTTAATTTATTTTTTTTGATAAGTAATCAGTATATTAATTAAAAAATCAAA
>CAIGRQ010073290.1:0-12247 GCA_903798375.1 Fraxinus sp. D2006-0159 | reverse complement strand
AACGATGTTACATAATAATTGGAGTTGTAAGATAAGAAAAGGTACTGAATTACTTATGGATATTTTCAGGCATTTGGTACAAATGCAATGGTGACTAGCTAAATTCTTATGGTCTACCACCATTAGGTTTCAACATGAAGGGCTCTCGGTTATTCATTCTAACGTCAATTAATTTTTAGACAACATATCAAAAACTTTAATCATCAAGAATCTCAATCAATTGTAAGAGATATTATTAGGGTCCGTTTGATTTCAAATGTGAAATTTGAGTGGAAATGAAATGAATTACAGAAAATTGAATTGTCTATTTGTTACTGGGAATTGTAATTAATTGTGTTTGATTGATATAATTTTTCACCTAGAAAATGTTGAAAGTTTGGTGTTCATCTGACTTCATTTTTCATTAAAATTTTCCACTAAAATGATAATTTTTTTACCATTTGGTCTAAAATTTGTTCCCATTACCCAAAAAAAAAATTATAAAACCAAATACCATTCATTTGACTTTGTTTTGCATGAAAATTGTCAATAAAAGTGATAATGTTTTTTACCATTGTGTCTAGAATTTTTTTCAATTGTAAAAAAAGGAGGGGGGGTTAACCTAGAAAAATTTTTCCCACCGAAGTGGTGGGAATTCATTTTCAACAAAATCATGGAAATTGTGCTAGTGGGAGGGAGACCAAGAAAACCATTTCCAAGGAAAATTATTGTCATCAAACAATGCAAAAGTGAAAGTTGGAATTGAGTTTCCATGAAAAATTTTGCCCAATCAAACATAGCCTTAGCGATTATCTTGCATCAAGAAATTATAAGCAGGTAAAGTGTAAAGAGTCTTAACCTATGTTTGACTCAAGTTTATAAACATTAAAATGATTTGTTATCTACACATTACGGGTAACCCATAAATAATTGAACAAGGCTTTGCTGAGGTGGCATACAACTGGTAGCTGTTAAGAAGTTACACTAAATATTAATTACCATAGGGCTGTTTGTTTCTAATTAAAATCATATTTTAATCTAAATCAAAGTCACACAATCAATATTAATCACATTTTTGGTAAGTCCCACATTTTTTCAACTAAACATTTCAAAAATTTCTATCAAAATTTACTAAAAATCTAATTTTAATCCCCACTAAACACCCACATGTATTCTGAATACCATAATACACGTACAGTTTTGTGGAGTTTCAGGAAGAGTCTTATCCATTCTCATTGAAGGGTGACAACGAAGTTGTTGAAAATCAATGGTTTTTATTATTTTAATGTTTTTAGTTGGAGCATGTTTTCTATAAAAATAATGATGATTTTTCTTTTGGGTGTGATAAACTTATATACTTTAAATAGGACTGATAATGCGATGGAGACCATGTTCCCCAGTCCCAGTCCCGCCCCCGTCTCAAGGCAATGGCCCCCATCCGTTGTGCCCGATTAGGCAGGGAAGCCCTTTCCAATTTGGGGTGAAGCCACGTGGGTATTGGATATAACGAGTTCTACACCTCATATCGGGTATAACACCTCAGTTAAAGTTGCCAAAAAAGGGTCTAGTTATTTATTAAAAATATATTCAACTCTAAAAATTGCTACCACCTCAAGTTAATGTTCCAAAAATAGCTGTACTTTGGGTTGTGTCACGAAACCGCGTTGAATTATGAAAGTTGCTGAAATGTAACTGAGCTTTGTCAAAATGCTCTCCATCCATCACTCGTTAATTTCATAAGTTCGGTTGGATGGAACTATGTAGCAAATGGAATTTGCCGTCCAATTCTCCCAATCAGTGATGGTTTAAAAACAATTTGACAAAGTTCAATGACATCCCAACAACATTTATAAAGTTCAGAGATCTTCTGTGACAAAACCCAAAGTTTAGTAATTTTCAGAACAATTAACCACCAAAGAAGTATTGAAGATACAAAAATAAAGAAAGAATAAATTCTTCTTCATCGACAATCAGCTCGTGTCCGGCGATATCACAGGAGAACATTATTTTCGGTAATCATAAAGCCACATATTACCGCATTCAACTTTATATTATATTGAACGAACAGGGGAAGTGATACAGAGGGAGAGAAGATTAGACTTCAAATACAGCTATAATCAAGAGAATACACAATCTTACGATCAATTTTTTTCGCCTAGAGAGCTCTATCTACAGGCAGTGACAGTGAAGAGACAAATACCTTTATGTATATTTCTCATCCGACAGATCAACAAAATGCAAGGTTGTTGGTGCTTGCTGACTTCCTCGCGCAATTGACCCAAAACCCTGCAGCAAATCAGTTTAGTGCCCTTCAAAATGGGTCACAACGCAGATAATCAAACTGACGCCTGCCCAAGAGATATCAGGGATTGAACTGTCTGTTTACGCAGAAATCAACTTACACCAATATAATTCTTGTCCATTAGCGCGTCTAAAGTAGTATCAGAATAAGAGATACTTGAGTCTTCAGTGGTTATACCTATTTGCCGCGAAAATAATAGCCTTGAGCTGAACACTTGAGATGGCATTCAAAGCCAATGCCCATGTCATTGTCCAAAAAAATTTGTAACTGAATTCAAGATTTGGCTTAACCAAACAGCTTGGTCTCGGCATGAAGTCTCTGCCACAGGCTTCATTGGGATGAAGTCCTTATATTCCTTGAACCTCCTTCAGAGTGAGAATATCATCGCGTGGAAGTGCTTCTTCCACTCGAACTTTTACTTCATCACCAACCTGTACTCCGACAGATACCCAAACAGAAGCTTGTAATCCAACCTGTAAACAGTAAACAAACATTAGTTTAATTTTATTAACACAAAGTAGTAATTCTATAGGAAATCTCAATTGTCTGCTTAATTCTGGAATAAATGGCCGGGGAGGGGTAAATTTCATTAAGCGATTTCTGGCTGCTTGTAATTTCAAGCAATTGTCGTATGATTACCTCCGTCAAGAGTATTGCTACGATTCTATCTTTGATGAATCTGAGGACCAAAGCAGAAAACGTTTTCTCTTTCGGTTGCCTTCTCAAGTATTCTATTATCCAATATCGAAGACTGCTGTTGCAGATCTTCCTTACTACCCGAGTATTCATGTTTATCATAGATGCCATCCCTTCCAGCTGACCCGCTGAGAAAGGAGGAGAATCTCCCCTAACAAAAGCTTTCACCTACATATGGGAAACAATTTAGCTTTCCGGACTCTCGTGCAATGCTATGAAATGACGTGATTTCTGGTGGATATATGGATGGCAGATGAAAGCAATACGATGCAAGTGAACATGATTGAAATTAAACAAACTAGTCGGAGGTGTTTGATGCAAAGGCAAGTTGTAGGTTAAAAAATGAGCTAGATATGATTCTTCCCAAGTACAATTGCAAGGAGAAAACATACCAAGCACTGAAAGCATGTCATGCACCAAATTGTCAAACATCATAGAAGATTAGATTATATTTCCTATGATACATCCAGAATTATTTGCGTTTGTAATCCATGAAAAACTACCTGATAGTGTGCAAGGAGATCCATATATCTTCGGATGGGAGATGTGAACTGCACATAACCAGGAAGTCCTAAAACCCCATGGCGTATAGGCTTCCTGAAATCCATTTCAGCCGCACGCATGATTTTAACTACAGCAGAACTCCTTACAGGGCCTTCAGGCAGATGAGAAAATGCAGCTATATCAATATTTGATTGAGGTTGGCCCCGGTAAGGTAAAGGTATGTTATTACAACAACCAAGAGTAGCTATAACTTCGCCACAAAGTATCATCATTTCAGTTACAAGCCGCATTGCAGGATCTGCCTGATTTTCCACATAAAGCTTGATCAAGGGCTCCGGATCGTCTGGATTAGTCACCTTGATTCTTGCTTCTATCGTGGATGTGTCTATTGCACCCTACACAAGGCATTTAGGCTTATATGCACACACCGAATGGGAAAATAATGTCGTGTGACAATAGACATTCAGGAAGAAAGTTGCTTGTAGGAGAGAAGTTAAACCATTAATGATAATGTAGGATACCAATAATTACTATAATACAGTAACCTTAATCTGATGAAAAATCGCTAGCATTGCTGTTGAACAGATTGAAGCAGCAACATGCACAAATACACAAGCCCAGATATCAGGTGACACTTGCAAAGATTCAAAATTTCCATTGACCATGTTCATGCTTGATGCATTTGTTGATGAAAAAAGTATGGGTTGTAACATGTACAAGCATAATTGCTAACAACAGAAACAGACTGTGTCAAGTGACAGAAAAACTATCCATAAGAGAAGGTACAGGAGATAGGTGGAAAGTTGAATGGTAACGTTATCATCAATTGAAAAATAGGACTTTCAACTGTTGAGCAAATTGAATGTTGCAAGTTTCAAATGAAGAGATCTTCTCCAACTCGCCAAACATGATCATATATTAATCAATCTAGACAAACTAGGAATCACCTTTAAAACAAAATGTTATATCTATGTTTGACAAGTTTGTTTCACTATCATTATAAACTAATGCAAGATAAGGGGTACAAAACCAGCTTGGTGAAACTACAGACATTAAACTACATTGTTATATTTTTCCACTATTGGAAAAATTTATCTGACCTGTCCCTGACGCCACTGTAACCGGAGCATAGCAGCCTCAGAAAGAAGTCTGAGTTCGACTTCCTCTTCTAGGTTCAGATGGAGAAGTTCAGATGCACTCTCGTATGTTAGCATATATGTTGGTTTGATAATTGAGTTTTCCACTGAGTATTCTGCAATGCTATAAAGAGATAGAAGCAGCAAGTTTGTTATCAACGCTTCCATTGCAAGTTTTTATACATTCTATCATCAAATAGAAAGTACAAATACAATGAGACACACTTCATAATTTTTATTCTAGATCAAAAAGATCAGAAATGAACAATTCTACATGTGGAATTCAGTGATATTCCACATCTATAAGAAATATTCCAAAAGAGGTCTTAGTTGCACAGATATTTTGTAAAACATTTCTACACATCATCAACTTCATAATGCTGTAGGATGGGTTGGTCTTTGAAATTACAAAGGCTGCCATTTTTTTTTAACTTTCACAATTAACTTATCCTCAAATAAAATGTGGGGAACTTGGAAATAGTTACAATAGGAAAGGTTGAAATAGAGAAGTAGAAGCAGAAAAAAGTCAGTATCTGATTTCATTCTAAATACAGTTTAAATTTCCTCAATGCTGAAAGACTTCTTTTCAACATACTCCAGACAGAAAGTAAGAAATTAGCCCCATGATTAAAACATATTGCCCTTCAAAGATGGCAGGCTCTCTGTAAAATGATCCATATATTAACATTGTCTAGAAAACTATTTAACTACTTACCTGCCATCAGAGTGTAGCACAACAGAAACTGTAACGGCATTACATGGCTTTCCTTGCTTCAAACTCATGCCTTCCATGGCCAGTTTCTCAGGAAACATAGGGTAAGTAGCAGTTGGTAAAAATACAGAAGTTCCCCTCTTCATTGCCTCTCTGCAGATCAAGAACTATATTAGATTATGCCTCAGAAGATTGGTTTTGGAAATAAATTTTCCATGAGCATCATATTTACTTGTCTATCATGCTCCCAGGTTGAATTAAGCTAGTCGGATCTGCAACATGTACCCAAACCTTAATGCGGCCATCCTGTAGCCTTATTGCGCTCAATGCATCATCAAGCTGCATATACTTGTTCATCAGCAATTAGGAAATTGACAGTTCCTCAAATATTAGATACACATGGCAAATATGGTATCTCAAACCACATATGTTCTCTATGATAAAGTTTAAAAGCCTCTATTGATTACTACCTCATCAGCTTCATCAACATCAATTGCATACACCTTCAGGTGAGTCAAATCTATTCTGTCAACCTGAAAACAAAGAGAAGCATATGATCTGCATAAATAAGTGTTGGATCACACACCATATTTATTCACATCATTCTGATAAAAATGCAATATTACATCGAGAGAGAGAGAGAGAGGATGAAAAAAAAAAAAGCATCTAGAAGCAGCTCCATTCTGCAGTGGAAAGGAATGAAAATCAGGGTGTAGAGAAGATTGTGATTTGAACTTAATACATCAATTTTTGAATTAACTGCATTAGATCTCAAAGTTTTACTCTTGAGCAGCAAACAAGCCATGGCTAAAAGTGCTAAAGATTAAAGAGGAAGCAGACCTTATCCAGGTCAGGAGACTCTAAAAGAACACTTTCAGCAGCTGCTAGAATCTCTTCCGGATAATCAGTACGAATATTCAACTTTAACAAATCAAGATTGACATGTACAGGGAAATAACCAATATCTATGAGGAGGCCTACTGCCGCTGATGCTGTTTTAGTCAGTCCCATGGCCTTCAGAATCTGCCAGAATTAAGGAAGGCAACATGAATTTCCCTTTCTTTCATCATTTTCTTTCTCTAACTAAATAATGCTGTCTTTTAGCATGGTAACAATTGAATAACTTTGTGAAATAGTTTAAGGCTTGGTTTGGTACTGCTGTGCTTTTAAGAAAATTAATTTTTGCTGTGCTGAAGAAAAATCAGCTCAGGAAACAACAGTCAAGTGTGTGGTAAACTTTGTTTAGAATTCAGCATTTTAGTGTTTGGTAAACGAAAGTGATTTATTGCTGCATCGGTATATTGTTAATTATAATGACTTCTTTTGTATTATTATCATCATTAATAGTATTATAAACTTTTCTTAACAATTATAAAATTTATTTTTGCTTTTATAACAATGTGTAATATTAGAAATAAGACAATGTTTTCACTATAATTATTTTAAAATGAAAAAATAATATCTATTAATAAATCTCAAATATATAAAATTACAAAATAGAAACATAGTGGATATAGTAGAAAAATACTTAAATAAATTTAAATTACCTTTGGCACATCATACTTAATTTTGTTTCTCAATTTATTTTTAGAATATCAATAAACCTTGGATAAAAAAATGGATTATTTTAATTAATTAGAATTCAAATTAATTTTTTTATTATCAATAATTGGAGAACGTAAAAGTAAAATCTAAAAAGCTACCATTTTACTGCTTCTCAAAATCTGTGTCACACGGTACCAATTTTTCTAAAATCATTTTTTAAAATTTTACCACACACCTAAAAAAACTTTTGATTGTTGGAGAATCATAAGTTGGTCTCTAGAATCAATCAAACGGGGTAAAAAAAAAAAGGGAATCTCCCTTTTGAAAAGGAAAACATTCATTTTTGTTCCAACTAGTTTCATCCAAATAACCTGACATTAAGGATAAGAATGTAAGTTACCATTGCAGCTGTTTTCTTTTGGTCATCATTCCTGCAATCATCTATTGCATATGCTTCCAGAGACTCAATTCTATTCCAGATCTTCTCTTCAGTTCTCCATGAAGATTTTTTGGGTTTTGAATGCGGTGGCATTTCCCTGGTAGATTTCAGTAATGTCACAAACTCTTGAAGTTCTTTCTCAGCAGCTTCTTTGGCATGCTTCCGCCGTAGAAGTTCTTCAACCTAGAAATTGATATTCATTCAATCATAGCAAGTAGACAAGCCAACAAAGCAAATAAGCATCATGGTGGGGAGCATCATGATCAATAGTCCGCAAGTTAACCAGGAAACAAGCATATAATTTCCAATAGACAAAGTGAAACCAAAAATCTGTAATATTAGCGACCAAACATGTGGCCATATAAGACGTTGCAACATACCTGAACAGCAGGTCGAGGCCCATAAACAGAAAATGAACCTTTACTCTCCAAAACGGTGAAGTATATGTCATCCTTTGAAAGCAGTAGATGAGCACAATAGCTCTCAATAGGCTCGGCACTACCAAAAATCATCTGTTAGAATAAACTAACATCATTAGAGGAACACAGAAATGCAAATTTAGTTATGCAAAAAGTTTACCTCAGCCAGCTCTTCCACTCTTACTGATTTGTTCTTTTCAAGAAGCTCAATCCAGGCAAACTCAAGCAATGTGGGATCCTGAACAAATAATAAAGCAAGTGGTTTACAATGTACATACAAAAAATAGATTCCAAAACAGCTGCATTTCAACTCCAAATGACAGGATTAACAGACCAAATTACTCTGAGCTCTCTGAACAAAGTCTAATATCTCTGTGGGGTCAAAGTTTTCAACACCAGGAACTATGAAAGTAATTTGCTGCGGCTTAATGGAGGTCATGGCACCATTCTGCATAAGTGAACCAAGAAAAATTTGAGAGACCCGAAGCTTAAAGTGCTTGACAAGTGTAGAAAAAGACAAGAATCCAACACCTAGCAACCTATCCAATATGCCGCATTAGTTGTTTCTAACAAAACCTGATCAGAAACCATCCAATTCTTCTTGCCATCAGGCTTCTGTGCAACTGCCAGCAATACCCTCTCCGGATCTTTCTTAAACTCTAGCAGAAATCCTTTCTGCAGCACCCGTTTCCCTAACTTATTTTCAAGAATATCTTCGCTGCTTTTCAGTTCCAACCTGCAAAATAATTCAACAACCAATATCACAAATAGTATGATCCATAAAGATAACTACATTATTTAACTGAAGGACTTGACACTTTGTTTCCTTGGTTCTGTCACTTAACATAGTATTTCCTCAGAGAACTACATTGAAGTCAACAGAGAAAATCTCACTTTAGGGATTGATCAAATGTAAGCTGGGAAGTAGTTATCATAACTTTAGCTTCTGAATAGTTAAAATGCATTAGAATCCCCAAAAAATCAACATCTAATCAGGAACCTTCATATGCCAAGGACAAGTTTTGAACTCCCATTATAAATCCGCAAAGTTTTTGAAAAATTTCACAAATTTTATCACTGTCAGTTGCACCAGCTCCAATTATACCAATGGATTAACATTACAATTTATCCAAAAATAATTCAGTTACTATTCACAAAAAAATCGATAGTAGATACATAAAAACATACAAAAGTCGGATTAGAGTCAAAGAAATGATATTACAAGACAGGCGACAACTGAAGAAAGTACGTCTACGAGCAAATATATGAATTTATATACTTCATACTTGTTGGACGCGCGAACTCTGCCGCGCTTGCGCAACGATTCAAGTTCTTCCACGACCATATCCACAAGGCTCTGCACCGAATATTTTCGAATTGCAACAATTCTGTCTCCAACACTAATAACTTGATTATAATTCCGCTGGAAAACTGATAACCGAAACCCTAGTTTGGTGGATTGGCCACCACGGTGAAAGTGAACAGCCTTGCACTGGTGGACGCAGCATCTTATGGCGGCGATAGGTGGCGACGCCGCGCAGCAGCGCAATATTGCGCTACCATTCATAGCGCGAACCGCCATTTACTCTAGGTTTGGAAACTCGAAAAGTTCATGTAATAGAGAGAAAATGAGAGAGATTTTGTTCACAAAACGGAATGCTAGAAAGTCCGGGACTCGGATAAAGTAGCAATGCAAGAGATATTGCCAGCCGAATTACAGAAACACCCTTTTTTCCTTTTTCAAAAACCGTCAATTGGACCTACCTGGCCTAAAAGCCTGGAAAATTATAAAAAATCAGGTGTTTAAAGATGACTTTTTAAAAATTAGATTCAAAATTTATTTATTCAAAAATCGGGTAATACATATTAAAACCCCAATTAATAATCCTAATTTCAACTCTCACCTCCTGTCTTCGTCTTCTTCTCCTCTCCTCTCCTCCCCTCCCATCCTCCTGTGAATGGCGCGACGGCTCACTTCGCTAAGGTGACGCTGCCTTCCGGCCAAACCATACACACACCCCTCACCTTCCTCTTTCACTCCACCATTCTTCCCGCAACAGGCCCTCCTTTTGAACTACATCATCGGCCTTCAGTCAGATGGAGAAATCACATTGGGCGTGCAAATCGCCAGTCTATCTGTGCGCCGCTCGATCTGTGGTTTTTTGGAACTCTTCTTGACCCTTAGATTAAATCTAAGGCTGAGATTAATTGGTAAAAAGGATTTCCCTATACTCCTCAATCGTCACTTTTTGTCTCTAATTCTCTGGTTCTATCTCGAGCTCTCGCTGAAGGCAATTTGGAGATCTCTTCAAGAGTTCCTTTTTTTTTTTCATTCGAGTGTTGAGTTGAAATTCAGCCTATTGGTTTGTCAATTACAGTGTTTTAGGTAATGTTTTGTGTCTTAAATGTTACTAGTAAATCTGTAATTGTTCAGGCAGTGAGGCTTCTGATTTGTATAGAATAGGTTGTTGTTTGAGAGATCCTTTTGAGGATCGATGATCAAGGTTGTGAGGGCTGGTTCGGTTTCTGGGTCTTGGTGAAAACTCTTGTAAATCTCTCTCTTGAAGGTTCTTGCACCGAATATATTGAGAATGACAGTGGTCGTTCTTTGTTTTTTAATGTGGTGGATATGGCGGTTGGGGCGGTGTGATGTCTCTCAGTTTTATGGTGGTTGTGGTGCGGTGCCGTGTGGTGTGGTGTGGTGATTTCTGTGTTGTTGGCGGCGACAGGGATGGTGATATAATTGGTGGTAGCGACAAGGATGAAGGTGGTGGCAGGTTTGAGATTTTTTTTGTTGGATCTGGTGGTGTTATTGTTGGTGGATGGTTGTGGAGGCGGCGTCGGCAGGGATGCGCGACTTTAACTGTGACTGGGTATATGTGACCAAGCATTTGGTTATCTATGACCAATGATTTAAATGTAACCTAAAAATTTGACAATATATATGTGACTCACAAATAATCTGTGATCAATAAATTTGAAAATATGTGACCTCGAAATGATCAGTAACTAATTAATTTGATAATATATGACCAATAAATAAATTGTGAGTTGTAATTTGAATGATATGTGACCTCGAAATAATATGTGACCTACAAAATTTTTGATTTGTGACCGATAAAAAATTGTGACTTATAAAATTTTAGATCTGCGATCTCGAAATAATATGTGACCTAAAAAATTTATNCCAATAAATAAATTGTGAGTTGTAATTTGAATGATATGTGACCTCGAAATAATATGTGACCTACAAAATTTTTGATATGTAACCACGAAATAACCTGTGACCAATTAATTTGACGATATGTGACCAGTAAATAAATTTGTAACTTATAATTATGAATCCGTGATCATTAATCACAAACTGTGACTTTATTATTAATATTTAATAAATATTTTTAATTAATTAAATTCATACCTGATTTTTGAATTTTCAAACTATTTACCTTACTTTTGAATTGAGGTAAAAAATACACTTTAGATATGAACTTTTCCCTAAAAATAGTGGAAATTACACAATTTCAACCATTTCAAATTCACAATCCAAAATTCAGGTATTAATTATTTTAATTACATTTACTAATTAAATATTAAGTATGTTGAATACATAAGGCATGCTTCCTTAAATATTGTAATTCAAATTACCCATTACCTTAACTTCCATTATTACCTGAATTCATTCTCTCTCAAACTCTACCCCACGACTCCACACGATATCACCATTGAGTTTGCTCCTTATTCTGGTCATTTCAACCGTATTTTATACTTCTCATCTATTATATTATCAACATTATCTCTTTCACTCATCATCTCTTCTATTATTTTGTAAAAATTGAAGAACCCGAAGCCTAGGTAAAATGGAAAAAATGGACACAAAAAGGGAATCATGATAGAAGACACGTCACAAACAAGAAGTAAGAAGAAGACTTCCCCACTAAAAAAGCAGAGGTCGTCTATGACCATGCAAAATGTGCCCTCGAACAAAGGTAATTTCAATTTTATTATTATTATTTTTTAAATTTCAGTTATATGTATGTATTCAAAAATTGATGGGTAAGAAGTATTGAAGATGTATTGGTCATTTGTGATCTTTATTCTGTTCAATGTCATTGGTGAATGGAATGAGTAAGGGTTTCTATTTGAATCCTTTGTTTTATGGAAATTGATTTTTTTATTTTATATTATGAATGACATGTGTCCCAAAGATAAAGAATCCATATGGGACCATGATATCCAAATATCAATCCAATTCTCCTGTGCTTGGCACGCAGGAGAATGGGCCTGCCACAGCAGGCCTTTGCATAATTTTAAATTATTTTTTTTATTTTTTTATTTTCTAAATTATTTTTTTTATTTTAAATTATTTTTAAATGGCAAGGCAAGTTTCACATACAAAGGACTGCCACAACATGCCTTTGAGTGTGAAATATATATATTTTTTGTCTTTTGTCTTTTTTTTTTTTTTGGTCTTTCAATTGTTTTGTGTTGATATTTTTGTAATGTATTATTTTTTCA
>CAIGRQ010073265.1:0-13572 GCA_903798375.1 Fraxinus sp. D2006-0159 | reverse complement strand
ATCAATTTAGAATATTTAGGAAGGGGCGAGATTTAAGGTGTGTAGTGATTCTAGGCAATTATAGAAGATGCAATTTACTTATTTAAAATTCTCTCTCCAATCTTCACGTAAAAAATGGGTTGGTTATTATAAATAAAAAAATTCTTTTTTTTTTATTCCTAAAAACCTGATTAGTGAAATATCAAAGTTAAATCCGGAATTATGAAAATGGAAATCTAAAATCAGGGTTGGATGTAATTTCCTCAAAAAAAAAAATTGGAATAGGCCAAATAATTGGCAATACGGTAGAGAGTATTTTACGTCATGACCACTGTGAAATTGCGCAGTCGGATTGGAGATGAGTGGATAAATGATAGTCTTATTGTTTATGTGGAGAAATATAGATTCTTAAAGATTGATAATAAAGCGATTATACTAAAATATCAAAGTATGAAAACTCGTAAATTAACAATTGTAAGATATTTCATTTTTAGTATAATATTTATGACATAATGTTGTTATTTTTTTTACCTTTGCTAATATCGTCCACACTAGAAAATTTTCTTGGTTCCGCCCTTTTTGGGGGCACAGACATCTCATACCATGTGGTTTCGTCTCCATCAAGTTCTTATTCTCATGCTAATTTCTTCGACATCTTCTACCTTTGTTTCCATTCTCTCTTCAGGCTGTTGGAAGTGAAGATGGAGAAGGTGATGATCATTGGAGTGATACTTAAATGTTCTCTGGGCGTTACCGCGGCAATGCATTGATACCAAATTTTGATCGTGAATTTGCAAAGAGCATAGTTGCAGTTTCTAGATGTAACATTTTTAATTTGCAGGTATTTCTTAATATCTGGATGATATCATTTCTTTCGGTATCCGTAATTTGAATGTTCAACCAATAAATCTATTTGTACAATCCTGTCTTATCATTATGTAGCATCATTATTCAATCCGTTCTTATCATATCAAAGCGTGTTATGTACACAAATATGGCCTTGCACTAGATTTTGGTAAGATTGTGATAAGAAATGTTTATATATAGAACCTGTTCGATATGGCTTAAAAGTCAATTAAAAATTGAAAATATAGTCGTTGTTGGGTCTCATTCGTTTAATAAAAGTCAACAATAACGACTATTTTTTTAATTTTATTTCGATTTTAATCTCTACCAAACACTCTCATAATTTGGTCTATTTTTGTTTTTACTTATTTTTTTGCCATTTTCCAACAAAAAATCGTCAAGTGTTTTATATAACGATTCTGGCAGCACTTATTTTGTACACATAACAGTTCTCTTCATGGAGTTATATGATTAAGATAATAGAATTAAGCTAGTTGTACACTCATGGTATACAAGTAGTTTGACACTCTTCAAAGTGTCAAAATCGAGGTCATTGATTTAAATAAGTGTTGTTAACATTAATGGTAAAGTCGTGCAAACAAAATTGTCAATATTAGTGTAAGTATAGCAAAACTAAATATGATAATGCAATGTAAACAACATTAGAAAGGCAGGCAATTTTAATTAATTATATCTTGATTGATTAGCCCCACAAGGAAGCAACTATCCATTTAGATTTTCTAACACATCCTATTGTACTTTGTCAAATAATTAGTATGAATATAAAAAATAAAATAAAAAGTAATATATTTCAAAATTGTAATACTATACTAGTAGAACATGTTAAAAGAGAGATGATTTCTTTTAGATTGCGTTTGACAAGGCTTTTATTATAAGTTTAGGTCTTACAATTATATGAATAATAAGTAGATAAAAATTGTACGGATAATATGACGTAAATAAAAATAGAGTTTGATTAACTTATAAACATGCAGTAGATGTGTCTTATAATTAGAATCAAAGATCATCTACTATGTCGTGCTTTTGGGTTATTCAGAGAATTCAAGTACTCTTAGATTTAGGAAATAACTCTCGAACAAGTAATTTCAAAATTTCTCTTTCGGAAACAGCCCTCACACAATTAATTGCTGAAATTTTAATAATATTAATTGTACCATACGAAGTAATGAGAAAACACTTCCATGGTCGATCCGTCGAAATTTATAAAGAACAAGATTCGGTATTTGCTGTATTATAACATAAACTGATCGAAAACCTCCAACTTCTTTTGGCAGCCAAAAAAAAGTGCACCTTTCCAATTAAAGAACGAAAGTGCTTGTTGTCAAGATTATACATAGGAAAAAAGTTGTTTGAAATAAGGACAACTTTTGAATAATCATATATATGAAGATATCTTTATTAATGTAATCCTATTATCCAAACCCTACTTTACATTTAATTATTTTCCTATGACAGACAAGTCGTATACGAGATGAGAAAAGTAACAAAAGAACTCATTTTCAAATGGAAAAGCGTTAATCCATAAGAAATATCATTACCATAATAAGCATTTGGCTTTGAGTTTTTTGATTTTTCCTAAGTTAAATTTGGTTGGATGGAACTTTGATACGCTATCGTTTTCGTTTCAAGACATATTTCAAATATCGAGCTCTTTGACGATTCTAAACAATATCTCGATAAATTAATGCACTATCTAGTCTATTTTTATATCTTTAAAATTCACTATTAAGAATTGAAACCCGATGCCGATGAGCCCTGACGTGCCAACATAATCTTATAATCTTTGATAATCTATAGAAAGCCAAAATTATTTTGGCTTTTTGCTTTATCTCTTTAAATATCTCTATCTTTTAGGCTCCCACTTTCAATTACTGTGTGTTCGACCTACTTGTCCAGGACCCACATTAGAGACTTTGTATTGTGCTGTGGAAAAAAAGTTCTGCAACAACTTTCTTACATTACCCCCAATATACTACTTGCTACTTACGATGGAAGACTAGTTTTGTAAAATTATCGATATAAAGATCAGATATCTAACGGTCGATTTTGAACCGTCGAATCAATAAGTCTTTGTTGTCTATATATTAGAAGTGTAATTTAAGGATTACTTTTGAATTTCACGTGTGACTCGTGAAAGGGTTCTTTTGTGAACTTATAAATATATTGAATACTTTTTTCCTGTAAAACAAGTTTAAGAATGAGTTCCGTCAAGCATACTCTCTTGTTTGGGCTACATTATTTTTTCATTCTCATTCTTCTACTCATTTTCAACCACACATTTTTTAATAAAATAATATTTTCTATCACATCAATAACTTTTCCTTCTTTAACCACATATTCTCCATCACATCAACCAAAAAAATACATTCTTGTAAAAATAATGTGCACCAAACTGGGGCGTAACGTGCCCACTAACTTCTTATGCACTTTTCTCCAAGCCTGAGTTTATGCACTTCTTTTAGCTTCTAAAGGTACATGCTAGTATCTACCTATATATTACCTAAACATATCCTAATCAAACATTAACATTATTTCCTAGCTGCTCTTAAAATCTCCCTCTCTCCCTCCCTCTCTCACTAAAAGATGGGTGAAGTCCAAGACAACAATTTATTAGGGATCAAGTTATTTGGTGCAACAATAGCAGTTCAAGAGAGACAATCGACAAATGATGATGAGCCAAAAGGAGCTGATCAAACGGTAGAGAAAAGGCCACAAAAGATCATACCATGCCCAAGATGCAAAAGCATGGAAACAAAGTTTTGTTACTTTAACAACTATAATGTTAACCAGCCTAGACACTTTTGTAAGGGCTGCCAAAGGTATTGGACCTCCGGTGGGGCCCTCAGAAACGTGCCGGTCGGTTCTGGTCGACGGAAAATGTGTAAGCCACCTTGCCAGGACTTGATGGGGTTATCGGATGGTTGCTTGCTGGATGCTTCCGGGGTGCAACAATTTGAATTTGACACGGTGGTGAAGGAGTGGCAAGTGCAGAAAGGCATTTTCCGGCAAAGAGGAGGGAAAAAGTTTCATTGCCAACAAGTAACAAGTCTTCAACTTTATCCAATTAGTACACGAAAAGGGAGAAGAGGTTAAAAAGGCTTGTTGCCTAAGCTTTATGATTTGCTGTAAATAAAAGTTTCTGAATTGATAATTTCAATATTGGTCCATAATTGGCTAAAATATCCAATTGGATATATAAAATATTATAGCCGTCGATTAGGGAGGGTTTTTGGTGTTGCTTATGATTGGTCCAATGAAACCTATTCCAGGATATATAATTAATTATCAATAATTCTACTTATACTTAAAAGTTTGACAACTTTTTTGACAAAACGTCACATGACGGCTCCCTATTCGGGGGGATGCCTACGGCGGGCTGGTTTTTGGTGTTGCTAATGATTGGTCCAATGAAACCTATTCCAGGATATATAATCAATTATCAATAATTTTATTTGTACATAAAAGTCCCGCCGCAGGCTCCCCTCCAATAGGGGGTCGTCATGTGGCATTTTGTCAAAAAATTGTCAAGCATTTAGGTACAAATAGCATGGTTCATCAATTATCAACATCTATGAATATTTGCAAATAGTCAACTAAAAAAACCTTTGCATGACATTGCAAATATTGTTGATTTTTCTCATCTACAAATATTATTGTCTTTCCACGAGAAAATTCTTGGAAACTTCATAAATCAAAAGGCAAAATTTCCTATACTAAATGGTATTTGAAGGCCAACAAAAGCCTGACACAAAGAACATCAAAATTGAGGAAATTAAGGATCTTGTAATAAATCACTGACTTGTTCTTGTTCACAGATCTGGAGGCAAGATATCCAATTCCTTCCAGAGTTCTATACATTCTGGAAGAGCTTTTTTCTTCAAGAATCCAAGAGGGTTTGCTGTACGTACATCACCATGCATGCCATTGTTGATTGTGAGTGTAATACTGGAGGCTTGTTTTGCCCATCCTTCATCAGGGATTTCATCACAATCTTTTCTGGTGCTTGAAACCAGCTTGATTTCACAAAATTCGTCCTGGTGATCCCCTTCAACTGGCAGGCGATAAACGCCTTTATCATTGGTTTTACCTGAAACGGTGTATGTTATGTTGCTTTCCTCCTCACCTCTGCACTGAAGTTTTACTTCGGCACCTACACGATGAAAGTTTATAGGTTATAAATTACGACAAGGAATGATGTGTGGCGTAATTTTAAGAAATGGCAAATCTATTCAATCTATCAATAATCGAGTTAGATTAGTAGTATCATAAGGGATTTGCCTTTCATTTTATTTTTACAGATTGTGAAGCATAAAATGATGCTACCTAGTAGTTACAAAATGTGGGACACCAAACTCAAGATGAGTGGCATTTCTACATGTTAATATATTAATACAATAACGTACCAGGCATGAACTCGGTAAGCTTGTTAATGAACTGAGCGCGGCAAGTGTCGCAGTAAACTTGTCCCTCGACGTAGAAAGATTCCTTGCTAGGAGAGGCTTTAGGGGAGGCTTGGGAGTTGACGGCACTGGAAAGGGACAAGAAGAATAAAGCTACGGCAAAGAGAATTAAAAATTGAATAAGCCTTCCCATTTTTTTTTGCTGGTTGTTTATAAAAAGATGTAAGAAAATTGGTTTGTGTTTTGTACCAAGACAACTGTGTATATTTATAGGGAGGTTGGTTTGTTTTTGTTTGGGTCAGTTATTTATTTGTGGTCATTTTGTATTTTGATCTCTTGAGGGTGAAAATTTACCTCTCCACTTTTTGAGTGAAATCAAGAAATACTCTACTGTGCATACTGAGACGTGTAAAATGAGATGACCTACTTTAGAAACAGTAGATGCGTTTTATAATTTTTGGCAAGAAAAATAAAAATAAAAAGGCCAATGTGATAGGTTTAGAGGGTGGTTAGGCTTGATGCGACTTACCTCTTCCAAGAGGGTGTTTGGTGGAGATTAAAATTAGCAGTTTGTTTGGTGCAGTTCAAAATTCAATTAAAATTGAAAATATAACCATTATTGGGTCTCACTCGTCTAATAAAAGTCAACAATTACGGTGAGTTTTTAAATTGTAATCCGATTTTAATCTCTACCGAACACGTCCTAGATTTTTAGTAGATTGTGATAAAAAAAATGAAATGTGTCGTTGAAAGGTTGTGAGACCCCTGAAAGATGTTGTTAATATTGATTGTTTGACTTTGACTTAGATTAAAATTTAATTTTAATCCGTACCAAACAGGCCTGATATCGTACTCGGGTTGACAAGCATCAGGTCTACATTTGTGGTCTTTATTTCGATAAAATATTGTCTTTGTCACCTTCACATGGTAGGTTACAACTTTATTTAAAATTTTATTACTATAAGCTCTCAGCTTATTTCTTTTGAACCTATCCTTCTCTATCGAAATATTTCTCTCTGCATTCGTCCTGAGTTTTTTTTTTTTCCCCCTTTTTTCTTCATTTTTAGCCATCTTTTATATAATAATGTAGTCGGAAAGCATGAGAACTTCAAGCTCATTGATTTACGAAGAATACCAAAATAGATTAATTAAATTGGAGAAGATTTCACAAACTTTATCCATTAATCAAAATTGCAGAGTAACCAGAACCCTACACTGACGCTTCCTTGCGTTCTAACGCCTTGGCTTCGTCCAATCCATCCCACAGTTCTTGAGCTGATCCCAATCATCCAAAAAATGCCAACAGAGTCTATTATATCTATTAGGGCTGTCCGTGGACCGATTCGGTTCTTCTCGATTCCAGAATTTTTGAGTATTTAATAAATGGACCCTTCGGATCCAAATATAATTATGGAACCGTTCGAGTTCGGTTCCTTACGGTTCGGTTCCATTCAATTCAGTACCATAATTAAATTTTTTAACATTTACAGTAACACTATATAAATATAACTAATGACATTTCATTCGTAACTTTCACAAATTAACGTATCTCAATTCAAAAATATATAAATAAATAGTTGTCAAATAACATTAATTCAATGCATACAAATATCAAAAAGTAGATATTAATTCTATGTATTTGAGGGTTTTTATTGAGCGTTTTGGGGTGGGGCTTTTTTGTTAGTGCCACATTCTTAAAATTATAAAATGATCCGATTTATTTAATTAATTTGTTAATTTATTTAGAAAAATTAAATAATTTCATTAATTCAATAAAAAAAATTATTTAGTTTCGATTCTTAGTCTAGACCCGACCCAAACTCATCGGTTCTCGATTCGGGTACCCGTTCGGGTATTTAATTTATGAAGAACCGCTCGTTTCGGTTCGTCCGGTTCAGTTCGGGACTTTTGGACACCCCTAATATCTATAAAATATGTGGCTTGCATGTTGCAAAGGAGGTCTCATATTAGCTGGTTGGGTATGGATTATGTATATTGAATTGAGACGATCAAGTCAAACAACCTCTTCTTAGGCTCCGGTTCGTTCCACCATCTCCTCGTGGCCCTTTTTCCCCTCTATCTATATATGTGAGTTCATTTTGTACAAAAGTTATGTACTCTAAACCCTAGCTAATCCCTTCTCACCCTATCTCTTGCCCTCATTATATCTCATTCCGACAATTGATTTGATCGTTGGAATACAGATAATAGTCAACCGTCTTTTGAAAGGATAATTTTTGAACCCTAAGGGTGCGTTCCAATGTGTACGTGATCCCTAAATGACCATGAAGGTGATCGAGATTTTATTGACTAGTTGATCGAATAAATTTTGAGGTCAATGAAGTCTTCTCTCCACATCCACATTCTCAACTTCATCATATAACTTAAGGGGTCATCTTGGAGAGAGATGGAGCATGAAAATTTTGCACATGCCAATCTTTTGAATCATCTATTTTACGCTTTTTTAGAAGTTGACAAGGTTGAATTATTAATTTGGAGGTCTTGATGAGAATCAAGATGGTACAATTTGATAGAAATTATCAATTTAGGATTAATGCTCTTGGACAGGGTTGAGAACCAGCTCAAAAACAGGGACGTCACTTGGCGCCCCTTATTGGAGGGTGGACTGTCGGGCGCCACTTGGTGCCCCCTATTGAAGGGTAGGCTGTCGATGGGGGCCACCGACAACCCCCAATTGGAGGGTGGGCTGTCAAGCACCCCCCCCCACCAACATCCCACCCTCCAATAGTGGCACACCTGTTTTTGGATTGGTTCTCAACCCTGTCCAAGAAGCAGGGTTGATCAATTTAAGGAAAACATTCAACTACTTTTGTCCATAATACTGATTGATCACAATCAAGTGATTTGTTTTATTTTTAGAAATAAATAATTATTTATACTCCTCCGTCCCGTTTATAAATGCTTCTTTTGTTTTTCACACGGATTAATAAATCTTATTTAATATTATCGAAAAATCATTTTTTGTCAAAAACTTTCCTAGTTTACCCTCATTTAATTATCAATAACTAGTGGTAAAGAAATAAGCGCATATTAGTAAACGAACAAAATAAAACATTATTAATAAAGAAACAAAATTATATAATTAAGACAAAAAAAAATAAGGAAAATAAGTCTATATAAATGATGGGAGTATTAGGATTGGCGAAGATGCACGTCAACATCTTAACATATGTGCTTGAAGAAAATTTTTAACACTCCTTTGTTACTTTTCAATTGATATGTGTCATTTATTCACGTTCGAGTCTCAACTAAATAGTGAATCTCATCTTCATAATACACTTGTCAATTCTCAAATTTCAAGGAGTATTGAGTGCTCATACTCCAAGAAAACTAAAAAATTCTCCTTGTGCACGCTGCGAACTAAATATTATATTAAATGGTTCATTTCATAGCATGTATACAGATCGACCACCTTAAACGGCTCATAGTAAGTAAAAAGATCGACCACCAAACATTAGTATAAAACAAACATGGAATATGGTGCTAAATTCTTGAAACAATACCGACACTATGATGAGGTTCATGATATCTTCGATAGTATAGCTAAAACATATTGCATTGGGTTTATGAGTTTGAGATTTTAAGATTGGTAAGGAAAGAATATAAGAAGATATAATCACTAAAAGATGCCATTAATACAAGGGGAGGATCATCGGTAGCACCATTTCGACATCACAATTGCCAAAAATAAATAAATAAAGAAAAAATATAATAATAATAATAATTGAAGAGCTTGAAGAATCCTTGACAAATTTTCAATTAGTACATAACAAAATAAAGTAAACCATAGTATTCAAATAAATTATCACAACAATGGCAGCCAGAAAATATGAAGTAAATCATGGTACTCTGGTCTGCAACTTCAAACTAGGAAAAAGTAATCTAGAATTCAGGAGGTAGTCCCCCATAGTTAAGCACAAAGCAGCTTCTTCCCAGAAAAATATCCAATGGAATTGCAGCCAGTCTTATTTACTGCAAAGAACAACAGTGGTTTAAAATTAATTCTGTGACATAATAAACTAAGAGAGTGAAGAATCCAGGTGTAAGAAAGAAGGTAGACACCCCACCTCTTCATCACGGTCGCCAGTTTTTGTAGACGCATCTGCCTTTTGGCCTTCTTCTGACATAAAACAAAGAACTTGTTACTAAAGCTAGCGCTAAAGAGAATTGTGAAAAGCACCCATATAAAACAACTGAGAATAAGAATATTCAAAATGTAATGAGCAAATGTAAAATTTCGACCTCCTCTTGAGAAATTCATCAAGTATTGAGTCAAAATTCTAGATTTTCAACCAACTATTTACATGCAATTCATCAAGTACCAGAAGGCATGGTGGTTCTCGTCCCCCTTTCCCACCAAAAGCATAAAGAAGGGAACTAATAAAAAAGGAGGACTTGTAAAAAGACAAAACCGCAAGAGAAATAGGTCAAAGTAGAGTTCCTTCTCCAAATCAATTAATCAGTTAAAAATAATCACTTTATAATCGATTTCATTATAAAAATAATTTCTTCTTTCTTGAATTTAATTAATTAATTTTATTAACAGAATTCCTCTTACTTGTATCAATTTAAAAGAATCTACCAGAAGATATCGTAATTCATATCCTTTTATGATCAATTTTCCTTCTTCCTCAAATCAATTAATGAGAAACAAAATTTCACTAGCTACATCGAATTCATAAGTGAATTCAACAAATTCTTTGCGTGAACTGGTTACAGGTTCATAATATTCCGCAAGTGCCTGATTTTACATCATGCACATATCCCAAACATAAAATTCCAGGGTGTGTTTGAGCCCCATTATTTTGGAAGAATGTATTCTGGAATAATAGATTATGGATAATGTGTGGTTGAAAAAGAAGGAAAATTTATTGATGTGATGAAAAATATTATTTATTGAAAAATGCGTGGTTGAAAATAAGTAGAAGAATGAAAATGAAAATTTTAATGTGTACCAAAAAGGGGCCCAATCAACAAAAAGTATAATGTAGAAATCATGATTCCACAGAAAGGAGTAAAATCAGGCAATAGAAACTTCGTCTAAGAGGTAAAGATCTAAGTAATCAAATTCAGCAAAAAAAACCATGAAATCACCTCCATCCTCTGGGATGTCAGTTGTCCATAGAGTAAGGTTGTCCCTTAGGAGCTGCATGATTAATGTACTATCTTTGTAAGATTCCTCACTCAATGTATCCAGCTCTGATATAGCTTCATCAAATGCCTGCTTAGCAAGGTGGCAAGCTCTGTAACACAAGACGTTAGATAGCTAAACACAAATTTCCCAAAGAGCGGAATGATCACCTCACATAACTATAATATACCTTTCTGGAGAGTTCATGATTTCATAATAGAAGACAGAGAAGTTTAATGCCAAACCCAATCGAATGGGATGAGTAGGTGATAAATCAGACTCTGCTGCAGTAGTGGCTGCCTGCTAATCAATGAAAAAATTAGAAAATAATCTCCGGCATCAATTATCAATGATATCATCCTAGGCAATGAAGAAATAGCCTTGGCCTGCATTCCAAAATGTAATCACACTCAAAGGAACAATAGACATGTCATTTAAGGGCTCTTCGATCCAAAACTATTTTTCATCAAAATAGCTTTTGTTCTACTTCTCATCAAAATAGTTATGTTAGTCAATCTACTTCTCATTGATCACTTCTGTATTCAAAGTTGAACTCCATCCGATGAGGGTCAAGGATGATAGACTCACCAAGTTAAAACCAAAAAGACTTACATCTAAAACATACTTTTGCATTTGCAACAGACGGATGCTTGTCATTTGAAAAGTCATGATTGTACTATTATATGAACCAATTAATTGAAGCAACGAGTACTGACATGAACCAGCACCTAAGTGAACAAAATATAAAGAGATAAACAATGAACATGCAGATACTGATACGTAAGCAAAGTAATCGCCAAATATCCACAAAAGTTTTAACAAGCTTTGGATGCAAACAAGTATCGATTACATGTTACCATACAATTACAATACAGAGTTCCACCAAGTCGGTGAGCAACTAAATCTCACCATACAACTCCCCTGTGTTGGTCCAACCATTAACTCAGATTTCTTGAGCTCAAAAAAAAGAGACATACCTGGTATGCCTTCATTGATTCGTCAGCTGCCTCCTTTCTATCATTGGCAGTCTTAAACTCAGCAAGATATCGGTAGTAATCCCCTTTCCTAAAACAAAATCCAATACCAGATCCCAAATTTAATTGCATAAAGCATCCAAACAAAACAAGCCACAAGATGCAGATGAATTCCAATAAAAATACCCACATTTTGTAGAAAAACACAGTGGATTCACTGCCTGACGAGGAAGGAATCAAATGCTCATCAATCACAGTCATAATATCACCACAAATATTGGACAATTCTGATTCAACCTTTTGTCTGTACTCTTGAATTCTCTTCACGTTCTGCTCATTCCCTCTCCCTGCTTCTTTTTGCTCAAGTGATGAAAAAATCCTCCATGAAGCCCTACGAGCTCCAATAACATTCTTATACCCAACTGACAACAAGTTCCGCTCTTCAATTGTCAATTCAACATCAAGCTTTGCTACATTTTTCATTGCATCCACCATTTCTACAAACATAGAAATAGAACAAGAATTCATTGAAATACCAAACTGAAAAAATGTCCTTTAAGCAGGTAATTTAAAGTGAGATTAGATATATCAAATTACAATTATACACACAAAAGGGGTAATAATTTTAAATCGGATGCTCGAAAACAAGAACTCATTCCTCTTTCAACCACAAAAATTCCGTTCTAAGGCAAAAAATTCAAAATCATAGCGCTTGACGCAAGAAGAAGCTAAAAGCATCCACCGGTATTTCTCAAGAAAGATAAAAGAAATCAAAAAATCAAAAAATCCAACACGCTAAGCGATGAAAATTGATCAACAAAACATGCTATTTTAATTTCAAATAACAGCATTCGACTAATGATACGACATACATAAATTTACTACCGATACACAACGTGAATCTCAAAATTAAACCTTGAATAACAATCTCAAAAGACGACCGTCAAACTTTCGGATCTATGAAAATTTGACAGAAATTAAAAGTGCAAAGCGGCATACCATCATAGCGTTCAGCTTGCTCGGCAAGCTTAGCGATGTAAACGAAGTTCTCACGATCCTTTGTCTCGGCCATATTCTCTCTGAGCTTGAAGAGCTAAGGTTTCCTTGTACTTAAGTTGAGCTTTCAGATTCTTCAAACGATGACTTTTAGCTGGATATTGTGACCAAAAGATGTAATTCCAGAGTAAATTCTCGCTTCAGATGTTGTACAGTAGTGTGGTAGTAGGAAGAAAATAGAATGGAAATAGAGTTTTTCTGATGTGGAATGACCTGGACTTATTATTAGGTGGGGCCTACTTGGCACTTCTGTCCGGTTTATTTTACTCCTCTCTTTGGAATATTAAAATCGCGTTTCCACATTGGGTGAAAACAGCATGGGTCTAGCGACTTTAGTTTTTTGTGTACACGATTTCCTGAGTTAAATGTTTCATCGAGTGTTGTACCATATCACAACTTACCTACCGAACTTTCAAAATTGTCATATTGGCCACTGAACTTCACTTAATTAGTGTCCATTACTCATAGGCTGAAATCTGTTAATAAACGTGCTGACGTGATGGATGGAAAAATGATGTGGTCAGTTAAACGTTTCCAAATATGAACTTAATTCCCAACTCCAATTCACCACTGCAAAAACGCCTTTCAGAATATAATTTGAATCACGCTTTGATTTTATAGAACAAAATGCGTCTCTTACCATCAGAGAAACAAACCAGAGAAAAGTAAAAGAAGGAAATTCCCAAATCTGCTTTAAGAGACATTCGAAACCCTAAACCCCAAATCAAGAATATCAATTACCCAATCATTGTTGATCACTCGACGAGCCAAACTAAAGAGTGGAGAAGCAATGCCCATTTCATTTCATTACGTTGACGGCGGAACCGTTGACGTGTAGATGGATGCTGCAGTATTTTCTTGCTCCCCATTACGCATAATATGTCTTCGTAACGGCCATTAAAGCAACTTCGACCCTCTATAGCGAGGGATGCTGGAGTTGATGATGTATTTGTTCCGACAACATTGGTTTCATTTAGTTAATTACTGTTAGAATTTTGGTGTGACCCGAATTCTTTTGTTAATGTGTTTGAAGTAATTGAATTCTAATTGAAGTGCACGTCATGCAGAATTCAAGTTTGGAATGCTATTGGAGTCATAAGAAGATCAAGTTTCAATGATAATTAGGAGTTTGACTTGAAGGAAG
>CAIGRQ010073263.1:0-11866 GCA_903798375.1 Fraxinus sp. D2006-0159 | reverse complement strand
TCATATTGAAATTCCTAAACATTCCCGAGCAAACATATGACAAAAATACGTACCAGAAATGTCCCTTTTCGCACAATCAATGTCCGAATAAACGGAATTGGCAGCTTTCTCCAAATCCCACCCTGCTCTTCTCATCAAGTCGATCAATAACTTTGTAAAACATCGCAAAGATTTAACTAAATCATTCAACATAGCCTAAAAATCTCGAATTTTTAGTAAAACATCAATACCAGCATCCATTTTTTTTTTCTTTTACAAATCCAATTGTTTTGATAAATTCAAGTTAAACCCCTGTATTTTGTCGAAATTTTTCCTTAAAACAAAGACATCATTCGCTTGCACCTGAAATTCCAAAAATGACCTAGTAGGAAACTCATATTCTACGGGCAAATCCGAGTTTCTTTTCTTGAAATTCTTGTAGATATTCTTCATTTCAGTTAATTTATGAAGAATTGAGACAAGTGATTTATCAGCTTGTTCAAGGGCATTTTGGTCAATTTGGGGAACATGGACCGTTTGGAACTGTAAATACGAGGCTTCGAATGAAGAGACGGGGTCGAAGAGTGAGTGAATTACGGTCTGGGTCAGGTGGGCATCCAGGTCCGGGCCACAATCCCTATCAGGCTTGATGACCACCACTTTCTGGTCGGGGATGAACTCTTCCACAGAGTCTAACAAAGAGATTATGTCAGCATCAACGGTGTAGACCGAAATCTTGATTGTCGTCTTCGGCGAAGAGCTCGTAGGTCTTGGCCTTGACAGCAAGGGCGAATTTCTGGAACATCTCGGAGATTTGCGGCGGGGGTTCCATCTCCGGGAACCTATAGAGATAATTGTACACCTGTTTGACACCCATTTTGGAGAGAATATATAATGGAACTCCAGCAGGCAAAAGAAAAATGGGCACAAAGGAGGGCTTAATTGCTACTTCACAGAATCGGTTAAAGTTAACAGTGGAACAATAATTTCTGTTAATCCTCTGTTTCATTGCCACTTTTATAATATAGAAGATATGTAGTGAAAAAGTGATGAAAATTTTTATAACTTTTTTGTTGCAAATTAAAATCAGATTTTAATATAACTGAAAGTCAAACAATTAATATTAACCACATCTTTCATGGGTCCTACAATTTTTTAACTATACATTTCAAAAACTTTTATCACAATCCACTAAAAATTTAATTTTAATCCCTATCAAATACTCTCTTAGATTTGTGTGTAGTATTATTTTATTTGAAAGATGTGTGGTTGAAAAGAAGAAAGAGAAAAAAAATAAGGATGAAAATGAAAAAAGAAAAAAGAAAAGAAAAAAAGTGGGTCAAACACAAACAGGGCTAATTTCTTCGACGGGGAAAAGGACGAAGAAAACGTACACGTGACACGTGCTAGGAGTTGCGGCATAAGTTTCATTTTCTCCCGCCAATCACCGAATAAATCCCTTCTTTTGCTCCAAATTCCCAATTTTACCCTTATCATTTCCTTTAATATTCTCTCTCCCCGCCCATTCCTATTCTTCCTCGAGAAGCTATACATTCATCAGCCCACACTGCCTGCAGTTATACAGAAAGCAAAACCTTTTCGCTGCATTGAAATTCAGTTACACATTTCTATTTTTATACCTGTAAAATCCAATTTGAAGTTCAATGTTGGACGGCAAACAAGATTTAGTTTACGATAACCCCTCAAAACCCTTTGTCGGTGTGTGCTTTGTTCTCCTCGGATTCGACTCCATTAAGAAAGACAAGGTTTCGAAATTTCGGGCCTTTCCATTCAAATAACTAATTTTTGTTTTTCGGTGACTTTATTTACGGTTCTTGAGGTTCCAGTAGAATGGTTTTTCCTTTTAAATTGTTTTATTTGTATCTCTGGTTTCAATTATATTCTTCATTCTATTTGGCTCAAATGGATATTTCTCACTGCCTTTTAATTTTGTCAGTTTCGGCGGAAGCTTTTAGAAGGTGGAGGGGTTGATGCTGGTAATTATGATCCGGACTGCACTCATGTGATTGTTGACAAGCTTATTTATGTGAGTACAGAGTTTTACTTCAACTGCATATTGTATATACAAGCTATTTCGCCTTTTTACCCCTCTATAGGAATAATTAGGTGGGTTGTATTAGTTATTTTTCCTGTAATTGACGATATTGGTCAAGTGAAGAACTGATTTGATGTGTTGTGGTACAGGATGATCCCATATGCATTGCTGCACGTAGAGATGGGAAGACGTTGGTGACTGGCCTATGGATTGATCATAGTTTTGATGTGGGAATGCCTGTTGATTCCACCTCTGTGAGTTTCTCTATGCATGCGCTTATTTATTTTAAATGTTGTAGTTAATTTACGAAGTGTTTTGTTTTCTTTGCTAGAGCGTAAAGATGCCTTCTTGTCTTGAAGAGCATGAATCAGCGTGTTTTTTTTGCTCAACTTTCTTCTTTGTTTAGTAAAATTTTCTTTTGCTTGTCAAAAATATCAAATGCTTCGAACTTTTCAGTGTCAATAACCTTCAAGATCCCAACTTTCTTCTCTTGCCTTGAAGTTTACACAGTTAACATTTATGTTTCCTTACAGGTCATGTATAGGCCTCCAAGAGATTTGAACGGGATTCGAGGTGCCAATTCTCTGATTGTTTGCTTGACTGGATATCAACGGCAGGACCGAGACGACATCATGGTTCTAGCAGCTACCTTCTATATCACACTACTCATTAGACACAATATACTATTATAATTTTGCATGTTCCAGTGAATAGCTAGAATATTAAATAGATCCCTATATGCTCTGTGTAATGCGATCTTACTACTGTCTTGTTTTTCCACACAGACCATGGTCAGCTTGATGGGTGCAAATTTTTCAAAGCCATTGGTTGCTAACAAGGTTACTCATCTGATATGCTACAAATTTGAGGGTGCGTTGTTTCAAACATGCAGTTCCATGGTGTAGGATGTATTGGCTTCAACTTTTATAACATTGTTATATCCACTCTTTTCCTTATGGTGTCATGTTCAAATTTTGTTACTTCGAAATATTTATTAGTTTTCATTTATCAGGATAAAATTTCTTGTGCAGCTAGTTGTTAGTTAATAAACTCTTTTATCACTCAATCAGCATTTCACCTCTTCGAGTCTGCTTTCTTGCTGGAACCCCCGTGTTTCTAAAGAAAATCAATGTTTGTCAATCTGCTTGGATGAGAGCTATGAACTGCTCGTTTGCCAATATACTTCTATTTCTCTCTGCTAGATGTACTGTATTTATGTTGCTTACTCTATAATTTCCATATGCTGGGTTCCCCTTTTACTGCTTTTCATCTAGCACGTCTTTCTCTGCTTGTGTATGCCTTTGCACCGATCATCAGTGGACAAATTGAAAAACACACAAATATTTTTTGTGCTTGGAGCCATTCATTGTATTTGAATGCTATACTCATATTTGTGAACATCTATAGTTTTATTTTGATTGATGAAGTATTCTGGTAACATTGGATTTAAATAGAAAATTGTTTATTGAATAGGGGAGAAATATCAGCTTGCCAAGAAAATGAAGAAGATAAAGCTTGTTAACCATCGTTGGTTGGAAGATTGGTATGCCCGATCTAATCTTCAAGCTGTTGATGTTATTAGGATATTTTCTAGTTTGTATATCAACTATAAATGTTGTTATTTCATTCTGCCACTCTGCTACATGCAAATGCTTTAAGCTCTTTTTCCTTTCTTCTGTTATTTATTATTGTATTTTTTCTAGTATCAACTATCTCTTTTATGTATTTTTCAGTTTAAGGACTTGGGAACTTCTTCCAGAAGATGAATATGATAAGAGGTAAGTTACAACTTTGTTTTTTCTCGAGACGTGGTAGAGTTCTATTTTTCAATATGCTGCACGTAGCTGTTCTTTCTAGCAATTGGATTCCATTTCTTCTTTTGGCAGTGATGGTCTTAAGAATTTAAGTCCATTTTTCCTTAATAAAAATTTTGAACCATGCCTTAATTTTTTTTCCCTCATGCAGTGGGTGTGAATTGGAGGTGATGGAAGCTGAAGCCAAGGATTCTGATGAAGAGACAGAAGACATGGCTACTATGAAAGATGCAGAAAGAAGGGTTGGCAGTGCTCTGAATACACGAATGGAGATGAAAAGTCCTTATGAGTCACTAGTGAAGCAGGAAGTCTCGAGAAACAGCTTAAATTTAAGTGCATCTAAAAGTTTGACAAATATTGGCAACAGCAATGAGGTCCTATCTACTCTTGGAAAGGAGGTGAACTTTGATCAATCTTCGTTTTCTAAAGAAACTCGTAATAAGCATCTTGAAATGCTAGGCTCTTACAGTGCCAGAAGTCCTGGAAAGATGTCCTCTGATGTGCCATCGGGTACAAGGTTTCTCGAATATGTTGAAAATGACTTGGCTGCTTCCTCATCTAAAAGTGCTAAGAGGTCTCCTAATACTGTTGTGTCAAAATTAAGTGAGAATAGTTATTCCAGGAAAACTTCAGGGAAGCCTAGTCTCCTGCTATTCTCTGAAAGAATTGAAAGTAATGCAGGAAATACTACTACCTCGAATGCAGATGAACTTAGAGTGAGTAGTGGTTTTAACATGTCCTACTTGGAGAAGCACCAGGATGGAGCTGGTTTTGATAGAGTAAAAATACCTTCAAAGAGACCTGCATTGCACCTTGACGGGGAGCAAACTACAACATTGCCTGAGAAGAGGAAAATAACAGTCTTGGATGGTAGTTCCAAATCAGTGAAGATGAGTAATGATCCAAAAATGATAGTGGGATATGAATCATTGGCAAAGAGAACAGAAGGGTTGGTGTCTGAATCTTTGGTTGGTAATTCGCATGCGTTGGCTGGTCATATTTCTCCTGTACATAATTTGGGTGAGGAAGCTGATTTGAACCCTATGGAAGCTGTTAACATTTATAGAACTGCCAGATCAGGGGATAGGCAAGAATGCAGTGAGAAACCGATGCAACATACTTGCAAGGGATTGAAAATGAGGGGCTTGTCCTGCAATTTGGATGCAAAAGACCTTTGTTCGAGCAGAACAGAAAGATCCACTGATGTAGTTGAGATGCAGCAAAATAATTTTCAAAATATTGAACAATCATCTTCCAGAGCTAATGTATCAGATGTGGAAAAAATCAGTGTTCAGGTTGATTTGGACTTACCAAAGGAAGGACATACTGGCCCTCGATCAAAATTACTTGGGAGAAAGATGCTTGTGAAAAAGACATCTGGTTCTAGATCAAGTATCAGTAAAGGAAACACAATGAAACCTAAAGGTTCTATCAGCCTTCGTAAAGTCGTCTCACCGAATGATTCTGCAAGGTATTCAATCGGAGCGGTATCAAAGGAAGGCTATGAGAAAGTTGGTAGTACTGAGAAGGTTCAGGTGACTTGTACTGGTAACAATGGACATGTGGATGATGAAACTGAAGCTCCAGAGGACAGCGAGGAACTTGAATTTGATGTGGCAGGTGACAAACAGAGGTCTACTGGAGTTGAAGCTCCACATTCAGAAAATGTGCCTGCAGATAAAAGGGTAGATGTTAATGATGTAGCCAAGGGAGCTGATGGAACCGTTAAAGGTGTGAAGAAAAAGGATGCAAAATCTGGGGCAAATGAATATGAAACTGAAGTTAATAAGGCTGTTTGTGACAACAAAACTGGATTGAGCGAATCAAGACCTGTAAAGGATGCTGGAGAGAGAAAAGTAACCAAGGGAAAGAAGCATAGTTTAACTAAAACTAAGATTAAGGCATCTTTAGCAATGGAAAAATTGGAGAATCCTCAGGAGGATGCTCAGAAGGATGTATCCAACACCAAACAGGATGAAGAGAAGACAGAGCCAGATGACAGAGAAACTATTTCATCGGCTAATATAACCAAGGCAAGAACACTAAAAAAGGATGCAAAATATGGGGCAAATATAAGTGACACTGAAGTTAACAAGTCTGTTTGTGGCAAGACAACTGGATTGAGCGAATCAACACTCGTAAAGGATGCTGGAGGGAGAAAAGTAACCAAGGGGAAGAAGCAAAGTTTAACTAAAAGTAAGACTAAGGTATCTTTAACGACAAAAAAGTTGGAGAGTCATTGGGAGGATGCTCAGAATGATGGATCCAATACCAAACAGGATGAAGAGAAGAAAGAGGCTGATGACAAAGAAACTATTTCTTTGGCTGATAAAACCAAGGCAAGGACACTGAAAATGGATGCAAAATCTGGGGCAAATGAAAATGACACTGAAGTTAATGACTCTTTTTGTGGCAAGAAAACTGGATTGAGCGAATCAAGATCTGTAGAGGATGCTAGAGAGAGAAAAGTAACCAAGAGAAAGAAGCATAGTTTAACTAAAACTAAGAATAAGGCTTCTTTAATGACAGGAATGTTGGAGAGTCTTCAGGAAGATGCTCAGAAGGACGGATCCAACACCAAACAGAATGTAGAGAAGGCACAAGCAGATAACGAAAAACTATCTCCATGATTGATGAAACCAAGGCAAGACCATCCAAGAAGTTAAAATGCTCTATAAATGTAGAGAAGGAAAATGAAACTGTTACTGTTGGGGGTCAAAATGTGAGCATGGATAGAAAAGCAGATGGGGAATTGGCGCTTGGATCTTCAAAAAAGCCTCTGAAAATTGGGATGAACATAGCTCACTCAGATTCAGTGAAGGGGGTACAAATTATAAAGGCGAATTGTGAACCTGCATGTTTTATATTGAGTGGGCATAAGCTACAAAGGAAGAAGTTTCGGCAGGTTTTAAGGCATTTGAAAGGACGAGTAAGCAGAGATTCTAACCAGTGGTCATATCAGGCTACACATTTCCTTGTTCCAGATCCTATAAGAAGAACTGAAAAGTTTTTTGCTGCTGCAGCGTCTGGAAGGTATATCCTATATTAAGCAATGCTCTTAAATCTGCTCATTGTTGATTTAGTTCGTGACTGCCTTTAAATAAATTGATTTTGCAGTTGGATTCTGAAGACGGATTACTTAATGGATAGCAATGAGGCTGGAAGGTTTTTGGCAGAGGAGCGATACGAATGGCACAAGAAATGCTTGAGTGAAGATGGTGCAATCAACTTAGAGGCTCCAAGGAAGTGGCGTCTCTTGAGGGAGAGAACTGGTCATGGTGCATTTTATGGAATGCATATCATCATATATGGGGAATGCATAGCCCCTCCTTTGGTATGTTGTCGATCGACCATGCTGACTTCTGAACTTTTTATGTCCAAGTCGATTGATTTTAGGTCTTCATTTGACTTTCTTTACTTGATAAAGCACAATGATAGTATGCTGTTACTTCTTTTCCTCTGTTTTTTATTTTTTTATTTTTTACAAATCAGTTCTAATATGCTTGTCGCCAATCAGGACACTTTGAAACGTGTGATGAAAGCTGGAGATGGGACAATATTGGCAACTTCACCCCCTTACACGCGCTTTCTCAAATCAAAGGTTGATTTCGCCATTGTTAGTCCCGGCATTCCACGTGTAGATATGTGGGTTCAGGAGTTCCTAAGACATGAAATACCTTGTGTGGTAGCCGACTATTTGGTAGAGTATGTCTGCAAACCCGGTTATTCTCTAGAACGGCACGTACAATATAATACCCATGCTTGGGCTGAGAAGTCACTCAACAACCTAGTAAATTGCATGGAAGAGGTCGTTGAGGATGTGAAAACACCAGAAAATGATGATTTAGCATGTACCGTGTGTGGGTCTCGTGATCGAGGCGATGAAATGCTTATTTGTGGTGACGATAGTGGTTTGGCTGGGTGTGGCATTGGTACCCATATTGATTGCTGTGATCCTCCACTTGAAGATGTTCCAGAGGAGGACTGGTTTTGCACAGAGTGTAGAAAGAAGAGAGCAAGTATTAGAAAGAGTCCTAGAAAAAGGGCTTACAAATCAAAGAACTAGTATTAGTTCTTTGACACTTTTTATTACCCTTTTGTTGGGGTGTGCAGTGCTAGTCCATTGATGCATAAACCAGTTATATACATAAAACTTATTAGTCCTCTTTGTATGAGTATTATATTTGCTGGTGTGGCTTTGTGAATAATCGTTCCTAGTGTACAAGATATCATTTTGATTAATAAATCGATAATTTATCCTCATATATATTTATATTGTTATTATTTGTGCTAATATTGAATGGTCCATGGTTGTAATGTATATTAATTTGCATGAATGGAGGGTGTGGAAAGAACAGTTTTTCAAAAGTTAAATATATTCGTTTTCATTTTTATTCTCGTTCCTCCCCCCTTTTAACTCCTTATAATCGAGTGACGTCCAAAATATAATGTGTGCATGAGTTAAAATGTACAAAATTTACATTTGATGCTTCAAAAAAAAGTAACATTTCAAGCTGAACATTTCATTTTAGTGGGACATGTCTTCGTGCTGTTCGACAAAGTTATTAGATATTTTTGAGTTTGTGAATCTTCTAAATGTGTGGATAAAAATTGTGCATTCAATAAAATATGTATTAAAAATTGAAGTTTGACTAACTGAAAAATTCTTACCAAACAAGAAACTATAACTGGATTCATCCTGGAATTAGATGACCTCTAAGTAGAGACGGTAATGCATTCAGATGCATATGCAAAACGAGAAGATGAATTGGACAACAAAAATAATTCACGTTAGAAAATCTCATCTAGTCTCTATATATTGGCAGATTAGCTTAATTATTTATTTTTATTTTTACCTTTTGCTTCAATTTCCCACTCCAAAATAGAAAGATTAAAAGGAACCAAACGCTTGAAAATAGAAATGAAAAAAGAGAGCATAGTATTCCTTCACATGCTCACATTCATCATATCTGGCCACGATCAATTACTCTCTCTTTTTCTCGATGTTTCCAACCTTCAAACATTAACCCAATAAAAAAACTATTATTATTTATTGCCAGAAACATAAATTAATTATAATAATCTATGAAAGAGTGAGAGAAAGAGATGCCACAAAAGTCTTCACAACAAAAAGTGAACGAACAACCCTTTTCTTTAGCCACAAGAAAATAAGAAATGATGTCAGAATAACCATTGAACATTTCCATTTGACTTTAATTACTTTATTTAGAAAATTTGATTGACACTCCAAGAAGTGAAGTCATGCTTTTCCATTTGTACTCCACACGCTAGCGACTAGTCATACCAATTTCAATTTCACTGAAGCGAGTTATAGTTTATAAATCCAAACCGACGACGTAGTTTTAGGATTAACTTCGTCCATATTAATTGTCGAAAACATAAGGGGCTCGATTTTCCTCCACACTAACGACTAGAATCTCTAGACTCATGTTTTAGTTTTGAGTATGAAGTTTCAGGGTTAGCTCCGTACTCTTTTTGTAGGTCCTTTCATTCCCTCCGTCCTAAGACGTATTATTATTTTCAATTTATTTTGATCGTAGCTTTTAGATAGCTAACGATTAAATAACTTATCACACGATCCTAACAGATGATGAGATTCTCGATCGCTTTGATCGAATTTTGAAAATCGTTTCTTACTATTTAGAACAATGGAGCTTTTGATCAAAATCTTCTCGCCTCCCCAATTTGGGCTCTCACTTGAATCGGAATTCTTCATCTGTGCTAATGTAGTAAGTGAGACGACGTTCCTCCACTATCCCCACACACTAGCGACTAGAAACTATAAGACAATTTATCGTCTACCATCCAAATTGACGATGGAATTTTAGGGTTAGCTCACTCTTTCGATCCTTTATCCGTACTAATGCAGCACGTGAGTCGGCGATATATTTACCCTTCGAATTGATTGCAAAAACGAGAGTGACCCGTAAGGAATCAATTGTACAAGGTGAAAAGGAACTTGCTCATTTATTTTCACAAGATATCCTTACGGGTCACTCTCGTTTTTGCAATCTGAACAGTGCATAGCAATTAAACATATGATTAGTCATTATAAGATCACGTTGTTGGACCTCAAATCTTATAATATTGACATTTACAAGTAATGTCACCATCTTTGTAGTACAAACTCGCTCGGGAAATGAAATGAAAATACCCAAAATATTATTTGGATATTCCCTAAAAAAAATAAAAACATTGAGGCGAGATGAATTTATGTATTAACGTGATATTTTGAGAGATGGGATTCTTCCACAAAACCAAAACCATATATTTTTCAAAGGGTGGAGTGGGGAATCATTGGTTTTGTTGATTAGTGTGGAATATTTTATTTTTATCAAGAAAAATAAATGGAGAATCAAAACTCCCTTCCAAGGTAAGTCACAAATAAAAAATACTGGTAAGAGTAGTGGAAGTGTGTTGGGAAAATTAAAAAATAAATTAGATCAAAGTTTTGGGATGTGTTTGATGAATATTATTGAGAAAGAATGTATTTTAAATAGTGATATGATGAGAAATATATAATTAAAAATAAAGAAAAGTTACTGATCTGATGTAAAATATTATTTTATTAAATAATATATGATTGAAAATAAATTTTAAAATAATATGTACCAAATGGGGTTGGTGTACTTTATCATATTTTTAGTTATTTGATTTGTTTGTACTCTAGTTAAATAAAATCAATTTGCGTATGGTTAAAGTCCAAAAGTTTCATTTGTTGTCAATTGATGGACTTGTCAAAAATTTCTACAAAATTAACGTCGTTAAAAATAGTAGCTCAAAAATTTTGCACAGCATTTTTCAAGACTTTAAATAAATAATTTAAAAAATCTTGCCCTCACAACTTTAAAAATTCTAGCTCCGTCCCTAACCACGTCGAATATTCTTCTTATGTTTTGTCAAAAGAGTTTTGTTTATTTTAGAATATGAAAATTCACTATTATATTAACCCATTTTAGAAGGTGGTATATAAAACTTTTTGAAATGAATGTCTATGATTAGGTTTTCATTCTTAACTTTGGTGGTAAAGTTTGTAGTGGTTTGTTGTGCTTAATTATTACAAATGTGACATCTGGTGGGTGCATGCTTCAAATCAATTACAAACAGTGACTGAAAAATACAAAACTTTATGAAAAGTGAAAAGCCGTACCAGTCAGTCAATAATTACCCTGTCACCGTTAGTAAAAGTTTGAATAGTAAAAATCTTATCCCTCTTCAACTTTTCTTAATTTCTGAATTCTATTTCATTTCATTTAAATTTGATGAATTTCAGTTTCAAACTGAAATCTTGTACTTGACTTTTATATGACTTACAGCTATAGCCACGTAACATTTATCTCCCGTTAACAAAAGAGTAATGTTATTCATCTTTACTGTGGATACAAACACAATCTAAATGACTCTAAATGATAGGTTAAATGAAATGTGACTATTTAATTTCACCTATAATTTAACGCCACCTAAGCTGTGTGCGAAATTGAATACTTTCATAGTCTCGAAACTCATATTTACATAGGTAGGTTGGGATTCATATCACACTAAGTGAGAGAGTGATAGGAGTTTTATTTTATTTTATTTTATTTTAAAAGTTTGAATAGTAAAAATCTTCTGCCTGCACGCACACCCTCTTCAACTTTTCTTAATTTCTGAATTCTATTTTCATTTCATTTAAATTTGATGAATTTCAGTTTCAAACTGAAATCTTGTACTTGACTTTTATATGACTTACAGCTATAGCCACGTAACTTTTATCTCCCGTTAACAAAAAGAGTAATGTTATTCATCTTCATTGTGGATACAAACACAATCTAAATGATTCTAAATGATAGGTTAAATGAAATGTGAAATTAAATAACGTATTTAATTTCACCTATAATTTAACGCCACCTAGGCTGTTTGCGAAATTGAATACTTTCATAGTCTCGAAACTCATATTTACATAGGTAGGTTGGGATTCATATCACACTAAGTGAGAGAGAGAGGGGTTGAAGAGCCC
>CAIGRQ010073250.1:0-11309 GCA_903798375.1 Fraxinus sp. D2006-0159 | reverse complement strand
TATTCTCTCTATTTTATAACACATACTACAATATTCCATGAATTTTCATTATAAAAGAGGGGCAAAATCATATATTGTTATAAAATTTCAAATGCAAAGTTCAAGAACTCGTCAATTGGAAATTAAACATGGGATTTGTGGCAAAGAAGCGAAAGAATTATTGAAAATTTATCAAGATTACTTTGAAAAAAATTCAAGAGCATCAAGAATCATCTTCCTCCATTCATTAATTCACAATTTTGGGTGAAAATATATTTAATATGATTTCTTGTGATTCCAACATGTTAGGCTAATTTTAAACATTACTAGAATGAGATGAACACTTGATATGAAATTTTTAGCCTTTAATTAATTATTTTCACTTTAATTTGGTTTGATTTGTGGATGTTTATTATCGCTTTTATCATTCTTTTCAATTGCTTGATCACCAATTGAATTGTTAATAAACTTTATTATTATTGAAATAGACAATAGGATTTAAGCACTATATAAATATTGTAAGATTCAATAGATGATATATATATATATATATATATATATAGCACTTTATATATATATATGTTTTATAGCACTTGTTAATGCATTTATCATGATTGCATCTTTCATCGATAGATAGAAGAGTTACATGAGAGGAATAAATTTAATCGCCATCGAGAGAGACTTTTAATTATATTATTAATATTGACCAACATGAATAATTTCAAATTGTCACTTTAGTTGTTACACTAAAAATGGAATAATAAGGGAGATTCGACATCTTAATAATGTATCTCACATGGATGAAAAACACATTTACTTACTTTCACTGGTTTAATTGATAATTTAGGGATTAATATAGAAAAACCACAGCTTGTATGTTATTCGATTAAAGTTGCATTTAATTTTAACTCTATCAAACGGATAGTCTTTGTGGGTTTGACACTCTAGCATCATTATATCAATTGATCACGATCTCGTACACTTATTGATTTTAGAAGGGCCACGTATAATATTATTTTATTTTATTGTAAAATGTGTGATTGAAAAAAAAAATATTTTTGGACAATGGAGCCCAAACAGGGCTTAAACATGTTGCTTTATTAGCCCTTGTTTAATATGGATTAAAATCAAAATTTTAATAGATTTTGATAAAAGTTTAAATTTAAATTTTAATTCTTACACAACAAGGCTTAGTTTTTTAAAGCAAATTTTACGGCCAAAATAATAATAATATTTTATAATTTTAATCAATAAATAATTGCTTATTTTAAATTTTGTTTATTTACATGTAAGTTAATTTCTTAGCCAATTATCAGTTTTCAAATTCTCAAATTTGTATGTTCTTCGTAGAAAAGTGTTCATCCATAAAATCATTGAAATGGTTTAATTTTTATTGAATGGCTTAATAACACAAAACGTCTCTACGTTTGACACTTCTTGTGGAAAACGTCCATACGTTTCATTTTTTCGCATTTTCGTCCTTATTTCAACGTTTCATTGCGGAAAACATCATTTTTAGAACAAAACGTCCCTACGTTTCATTTTTTTGCATTTTTGTCCTTATTTCAACGTTTCATTGCGGAAAACATTAGGCCCAACATTTTATGGAGTTCCTTATTGTAGACCACAGATCCGCTTACCACGGCGTTTTGGGACGACCTGCTCTAAGAGAATTGGAAGCTGCGACATCTATTCATCATTTGTGCATGAAGTTCCCCACAAAGGAAGGGATCGCAATGGTTTGGGGCGACCAAACGGGGTCAAGGGAATGCTACCTAAGCTCCCAAGAAAACTCGAACCCCAAAGTGTTAATGTGATCTTGGTAGATGCCGAAATGATTGAAGCTCCTTGGGAGATTATAGCCCTTGTACAAGGGGTTGATGTCACCATGGTAGAAGCCCCTAAAGAAGGAATCGTTGAAGTTGACCTGGATCCCAGGATCACCGAAACAAATTCCCAACCTATCCCAGTGGAGGAGCTAGAACTTTTTCCCATCAGCCCGGAGGACCCCACCAAATCGCTACAGATCGGGAAGGATCTCAACCTCAAGTTAAAAGCTGTACTGATTTGCTTGGAAACACGAAGACATGGTAGGCATTGATCCTAAAGTCAATTGCCATCAACTCAACATAGACCCCAAGTTCACTCCTCACAGGCAGAAGAGGGGAGTCCTGAATCCGGAGTGGTACACAGTGCTAAAGGAAGAGGTACACCGCCTCATTTCCAATAGGTTCGTCAGGGAAGCAGTATATCAGAAATGGATATCCAACCTCGTTCTGGTAAAAAAGGCTGACGGGAAATTGAGGGTCTGCGTGGATTTCTCTAACCTCAACCAAGCCTGTCCTAAAGACAGTTTCCCCCTCTCAAGGATCGATCAGTTAGTCGACTCCACGGCGGGACACGAACTTCTCAACTTCATGGATGCTTATTCAGGATACAACCAAATTCTGATGTACCCTGCTAAAGAGGAGCACACTTCCTTTATAACGGACCGGGGTTTGTACTGTTATAAAGTAATGCCTTTCGGTTTAAAAAACGCCGGAGCCACTTATCAGCGGTTGGTTAATAAAATGTTCACTGACTTGTTAGGTAAGACGATGGAAGTATATGTGGATGATATGTTGGTAAAGAGGCTCAAGTCGACGGACCACGTGAGACACTTGCAAGCCACATTTGAAACTTTGAGAAAGCACCACATGAAGCTGAGCCCCTCCAAGTGTGCTTTTGGTGTTGCTTCTAGAAAGTTCCTGGGTTACATGGTTAACCAACGAGGAATTGAGGCAAACCCTGAGAAAATTAAGGTACTGCTAAGCATGAGATCTCCTTGCAAGCCAAAAGAAGTGCAATGCCTTACAGGCCGACTTGCAGCACTCAATCACTTCATCTCCAAAGCTACTGACAGATGTCTCCCCTTCTTTAAAGCGCTGAAGGGTGTGAAGAAATTCCAATGGAGCCAAGAATGTGAAGACGCATTCCAGGGACTGAAAGAGCATCTGGGACGAGCCCTCCTTCTCTCTAAACTAAAGAAAGGACAGGTTCTATCACTATGTCTAGCTATAAGCGCTAATGCAGTAAGCTTGGTACTCATAAGGGAAGAGGGTAACGTGCAACTACCAGTATACTACGTTACCAAAGCTTTCCTGCCAGTAGAAACGTGGTATACTGATGTGGAAAAATTGGCCCTGTCACCCATGGTGGCGTCAAGGAAGCTGAGACCATACTTCTAAGCCCACAGTATCTTTATATTAACGAACCATCCCCTCAGACAAATACTTCAGAAGCCAGATGCCTCCGGATGGCTTATGAAATGGGCTATAGAATTGAGCGAATTCAGCATTTCCTACCATCCCAGAGCCGCAATAAAAGGATAGGCAATAGCAGATTTCGTGGCTGAATTTGCGGAAGCAACAGATATCAATGTCACAATGGAGCCAGCGGAACCACCAACCTGGACGTTGTTTATTGACGGTTCAGCAGGGAAGAATGGCTCCGAAGCTGGTGTACTGCTTGAGAGCCTAGAGAGGCACAAACTTAACTGTGCTATAAGGTTCAGATTCAAAACTTCCAACAATGCAGCTGAATACAAAGTGTTCCTAGCAAGCCTCAGGTTAGCCAAAGAAATGCTGGTGAAAAACCTGGCAGCGCGAAGTGACTCCCGCTTGTGGTGGGTCAAGTCAATGGTAGTTTCGCCGCTAAGGATAAGGGCATGGCGGCCTACTTGAAAAAAGTTAGAGAGTTGATTCCCTGCTTCGACAAGTTTGAATTAGTTCAAATCCCTAGGGTGGAGAACTCGCACACAAATGCCCTATCGAAGTTGGCCGACAGTAAGGACTCTGAATTGCTCAAGACTGTACCAATTGATTACATGGCCCAGCCTTCCATAGTTCTAAGAGAAGAGGTGATGTGTGTAGGAGACGCCCCCTCCTGGATGCAGCCCATGCTGGCGTACCTCCGAAACCACACTCTTCCTGAAAGTAAGCAAGAGGCTCGAAAACTCAGACGCAAGGCGGCCCGGTACATAATCAAAGATGAAATCTTGTACAAGAAAAGTTTCTCCTCACCGCTCCTACAATGCACTGGAGGGGACGAAGCTGATTATGTATTGAAGGAAGTACACGAAGGGATATGTGGAAACCACACTGGAGGCCTGACCCTCGCCCACAAAATCTTGAGACAAGGGTACTACTGGCCCACTCTGAAAAAGGATGCCATTCGCTTCGTCCAAAGATGTGACAAGTGCCAACGCTTCTCCCCGGTGCAGAGGCTCCCCTCCCAAGAACTCACCATTGTATCCAGTCCGTGGCCTTTTGCCAAGTGGGGGATTGACCTTATAGGTCCCCTGCCCAAAGGAAAAGGAGTGGCTAATCATGTTGTTGTCGCCATTGACTACTTCACCAAGTGGGTTGAAGCCGAACCGTTAACGAAAATCATTGAGGCACACACATCAAAATTCCTCTAGAAAAATATTATATGTCAGTTCGGGATTCCCCACTCCATAGTTACGGACAACGGACGACAATTTGATAACAAGAAGCTCCGTGATCTCTGCGATGAGCTGAACATCAAGAAACAATTCTCATCTCTCCACCATCCCCAAGCAAACGGTCAAGTAGAGGCGGTCAACAAGACCATAAAACACCTCCTCAAAAAGAAACTGGATGAGTCAAAAGGAGCGTGGGTGGATGAGCTTCCTAATGTACTATGGGCAATAAAAACTATGAGTTGTACTGCCACCGGGAAATCCCTTTTTCCATGATGTACGGAGCAGAAGCAGTGAGCCCGGTTGAGATTGGCTTACCTTCACCCCGACGCCTGCAGTTCAACGAAGTCTCAAATGAGGAAATAATGAGCGACAAGCTTAATTTCCTTGAAGAAAGGAGAGATATCTCACAAATTAAATGGCATATCAAAGGAAGATGATTCGGTACTACAACCCCAAAGTCAAGAGAAGGCCCTTTAGAAGGAGTGACTTATTGCTCCGAAGGGTTTTCCCGTCTTCAAAGGAACCTGGAGTTGGCACCTTGGGTCCCAACTGGGAGGGTCCCTATCGCATTACAAGTGAGATCCGACCAGGGACATTCTTGATTGAAAATTTTGATGGGAAGGCTCAGCCCCATCTTGGAACATTGAACACCTCCGTATGTATCACCAGTAAAGCCCCGTTTGTATATGCAATGCTTATGATCAATAAACGTCCAAGTTCATAAATTAATTGGTTAAGTATGACCTGCTCATACATCATCATCAACGGATAAAATATGGCAAGCCCATATCTTCAAATGATTAATTATGACAAGTTCATAAATTAATTGGTTAAGTATGACCTGCTCATACATCTTCATCAACGGATAAAATACGGCGAGCCCATATCTTCAAATTATTAATTATGACAAGTTCATAAATTAATTGATTAAGTATGACCTGCTCATACATCTTCATCAACGGATAAAATATGGCAAGCACATATATTCAAATTATTAATTATGACAAGTTCATAAATTAATTAGTTAAGTATGAGCTACTCATACATCTTCATCAATGGATAAAATATGGCGAGACCATATCTTCAAATTATTAATTATGACGTTCAAAGAATAAAAGAGGTATTAAACAAAATCTTAAAAATATCTTCAGGACTGCAGAGATTACAGAAGGGAATCAATTTGTATTATCACCGAAAAAGTTACAAAGGAAAGAGCTGTTTATTACAAAGAGCCTAATCTACGCACACAGCATCTTCCTTCGCAGACACTTCCAAAATAACCGCCTCATCCCCTTCTGGTGCCGGGGTTGAAGGCTCTTCTAGCATGAACTTGCTCTTTAAAGAAGACAAGTCCAATTGAGGATGCACTTCTGCCATCCTGGCAAAGACTTCTTAATAGGCGACCCTTCGCCAGTGAATTTTCAGGCCATCATATTCAGTAGTTTCATGAAAGTGAGCCACATAATTGTGAACTGCCACCTCTTTCTCCCTCTTCACTTTCTCATCAAAAGCCGTCACCTCGGATTGAAGTTCTTCGACCTGGGTCTTCAATTCTCCTTTTTCCCTGTTGGCCACCTCTAAGGCTAACGAAGCAATCTTCTGAAGATTGTCAAAATTCTCGACTCGCTTCGTTAGGGCATTCATGTCGGCCCGGCACTGGTGAACCTCTTTCTTCAACTCCTTATTTTCCTTGGAAAGTGCCTCCACCCTAGACTCAGCTTCAACGAGCTTCAAATTGGAAGCTTCGGCAGCTTTCTTGGCGGAAAAGACCTCAGCGTTGACCTGGATAACGAAAAATCTAGCGTCTTAGACCCGGCGAGAGTAGTCTTGGATGACCTTCTGCAATCTCTTCGCTTCCATCTGGGTGGTTATAAAGAAGTTTTGGGAGCGAATCTGCATGGCAAGCCCAGCCTCCATTAAGTCTTCTATACTACAAGATTCGACGTGAGAGGCGTACTTGTCAATTCAATATTTGTGGCTAAGTCCAACCACCCCTTGAGCCTCCACAGGAAGCATCTCCATCACAGCAAAGGAAATTTCATCAGGTCGCCCGCCCAGAAAATTCTGAACCTTATCATCAATTGGGTCGGCGACTTTCTTTTTCTACTTCCTTTGAAGGAAAGCGCTTTCTTCCATCACCTCTTCACCCTCCACTGCTTTAATGACAGAGATAGGCTCAACCACCATGGGCCTCTTCAGTGATTCCCCCAATGTGGTATGCCTTGTGGGGAGAGGTGGGGGTCCAACATTCTTGGAAAAGACTAACCTCCTCTTAAGAGGTCTGTCCACGCCCTACTTTCTTTCTGCCCCTCCCCATTTTATGTCTCACCAGCATTTGTGACAGGCGGGGAAAGGTTCGCCTGGAACAAACGGGTCAATTCATCTCTCTGATTTTTGTAGAGCGACGAGTCCGCGCTCAATGGCTTCTTCCTTTTTGCCTCTCCCAGACTTCTCAAGTCAAAAAATGTAGGTTTCACATGATCCTTATTGTCATGTTGACCTACGAAAGGATAAAGCGTTAGAAGGAGGCGAGCGAACAAGAGATTTAAGGAAACACCAAGCCTATAAACCTTACCTTTAGTAGCCATCAAAGAATAGGTGACGAAAAATCTCCTTTTGGCAATTAAGTTCTTAAAGCTCCGCCGCTCTATTGGGAGTTCGTAAATCGCCTTCACAGCAACCCACTCCGAAGGTTCGAGCCGGAACAGTTCAGCTGCAGCTGCACAAGCCTCATATCAGTTCGGAATAATACTAATGAAATAATAATAGACAGAATCAAATGGGGGTTTGACTCACTATACTCATGATATTGGGTCGGCACTGTAATCTCCGGGACCACATCCCCTTCCACCGTCTGCCAGCAATCCCTAACCAAGAACCAAGAGGATTTCCAATTCTTAATGGAGGTTGGGGTCCCCCAGACGAAGAGGGAATGCGAGCCCCATGGATTAATGCAGTACCACCCCTTACAGTCGACCCCCCCACTAGAGGCTCAGGGTTCGAAGAGGATTTGGAATAGTGAGGGGGGGATATTCCCACCCAGGGTGACCTCTTTCCAAAGCAAGAAGGCCCCCGCCAATTAACTCCAGGCGTTAGGGACTAATTGGGTAGAGGCAAGATTATAGGACCTAAAGATAATCCTAAAGAAAGGATGCAAAGGCAGCCTTAACCCCCCCCCCGATCAATATAGCCTCGCTCACGGCCACGTAACCCTGCCTAGGGAAACAGGCCCGTTCCTCTTGGGTCGAGAACAGCAGTTCGATATCATCTGAGATCCTATATGACTCTCTAAACCCCTCGAGCTCACTCTCATTTATGTCAGTTGGCCATAAAAAGGTTCCCCACCTAATGTTGTAGTCTATGTGCCCCTCCTGCATCATCCATGCACTGTGAGGACCCCCCATCACTTCCATAATCCTCTCAGTAGGAATAATTGAAGGAATCCCGGCCTCCGCATAGATAAGGGCCATATATATCCTTAAAAAATCCTTAGATCCCCCTCTTTTATACGAGGAAGCCATAAAGTTGGAAAAAGAGGAAAAGAAACTGACCCTATAGGGAAAGATACTTACACAAACACTATAAACTCAGGCCTTGATGTTGGGAGATTGTAACTTAAACCAATCACCAGTTACAATAAAGAAACAAAGGGCTCGGACGAAGATACCAAGGAAACCCAGCTACGCGAAATTTCAAAGTAGAAAAAAAAGGGGAGAAGATGGGTTTCCAACCCTTTATATAGGCTTCATAGACGAACCCCCACTGTTGGATCCTTTTTTATACTTAATCTAAATAGTCCATTTGGAGATTTGTCGCACGCGTTAAATTCAGGAGACGCTCATCTTAATTCGAACTAAGGGTCCAGATGGACCCGTGGAAACCACTCGCTCAACATCCGCGTAAGCATTGGCCAAAACGTGTCGGTGTCATGATTGCACATTTAATGCGCACATCACTCAAGTCTCGAAAATGATGAAGATATCCAGCTATCCTTTATTGGAACTCGACACTTTTTGAAAGTCAACTACGAGTGTCACATGGGGCTCGAACAAATGGCCCTTATAATTCACCAGCTCAGTATAGAATCTCGCCCGCAAACCTGCGGCATGACTTCATACCTCAGTTCGTCCGTCTAAATAGATCCTGCATACAGGACGCTCGCCTGCAGGGGTTCTTTCCCTATTTTTTCCCCAACAAACTTTAAAAGTCCATGTACTATATGAACAATCATACCTGAACTTAGGGGACTAATGTTACTTACATAAATAATCGTCAACAGAACCAACACGTGGCAGATATAAGGGCCCACATGAAGAACGAAGTTCAGCCAACTCGATGCCGCAGTATTCGAGGCTATGTAAGCAGGGACGGCCTATCCAACTCCATTAGAGAAGCCCCCCGTGCCCATAAGAGTTCCAGGACGAGCCCCTGCAGTTCTACGAGAAGATTGATGGGAGAACACACCGCCGGCACCACCCTTACAAGTCCACACCATCCCATCACAAGTAAAAGCATAGTATATGGAGATCTTAGCATTTATAGTATGACTGATTGATAGTTAGGTTATAACGTGCAAGTCGTGCAGATGAAGCCACGTATTTAGAAATCCTACGACTCTCAACTATTGTATTCTACTATAAAAACCACATGTCAAGCGTTGTTAAAGGCTAATGAAAAATTTATACATTCAAAGTCATCTTCAACTCTTTCTACTTGAAAGGTTTTCTTACAGTCGACCCCTTTTAAACTCTGGTTAAGAAATCACCATTGAGGCAGATAACATCTTGAACTATCTACTTCTGTTGGACCATTTTTTGGAGTCAACAAAGTTGATTCTTCTTCATCCCTACATTCAAAAACAAGGAGGGTCCAACCGGCTTTGGCTTCTGGCTTTGGTTTCATTTCTAACTTTGGCTTTCCTTCTTACACTGATTTACACTAGAGAATCCATCACCAACACGGCTGTCGGCAACGGCGTCGCCACCTCGACCACTACTGGAGCAAACAATCCTCCACTTTCGAAGGCTGTGGTAAGAGCTCTAGTCCACTACGCTTCCAACTCAAATAACATTGAACATATGTCATACACGGATATTAAACAAATCTCTGACGTTCTCCGACAATGCTCACATCCCTGTAATTTCCTGGTTTTCGGCTTAACCCCTGAAACCCTTCTGTAGAAAGCCCTGAACCCTAATGGCAGAATTGTTTTCATAGATGAAAATCGGTACTACGCTGCATACATCGAGGAAAAATACCCAGAAATTGAAGCCTACGACGTGCAGTACTCGACCAAAATAAACGAAGTGAAAGAGCTAATTTCATCAGTTAAAGAACAAGTCCAGAATGAATGCAAGCCAGTGCAAAATCTTTTGTTTTCAGAATGTAAGCTGGGTTTGAATGATTTTCCGAACCAGTTGTATGAGGTGGATTGGAATATCATATTGGTGGATGGCCCACATGGGTACTGGCCGGAAGCGCCTGGTCGGATGACTGCGATTTTCACCACCGACGTACTTGCCCGGAGCAAAAAAGCTGGAGCCAATCCCAAAACACGTATTTTTGTGCATGATTTCAATATGAAGGTGGATTGAGTTACAAGTGATGAATTTTTGTGTAAAGAAAGTTTGGTGAAATCAAAAGACATGCTAGGGCATTTTATCCTGGAAAGAATGGATAGTAGCAGTACTCAGTTCTGTCACAGCCATTCGTCAGCTCAATGAACTCTGTGATTATCGAATAATCTTTTAGTCCCTGTTAATATTTGATAAATTAATTGTCAATGGTCAAATTTTGACCTTTTTCTTCTTGGGTTGGGTTGTGTAAAAATAATTTTTTGGCATATCTACACTGTAATTTCTTTGATGAAAAGCAATTGTTTTAGTCAATGTCTACAATTCTTTCCTCAAATACATTTCGCGGCCATTCAAATGTATCCAATTGCGCGGAGTATTAAAACTAGCATATTGTGATTCGTGAGTCTACGTAAATAACCTACTGGTTGATCAGTCCTATATCACCTAAGAATACTTCGATTACGATTACACGCTTATAATCATTGTGATTCGTGAGTCTACGTAAATAACGTTTATTCTATCAATTATATTCTTTTTCAACTCTTTTCCTCTTGCTTGATACATCTTTACGTTGCCTTATCTTGCTAACTTCACGATCCTTTCTTTTTTCATAACTTCCAACTCTTGATATGTATTTGAAAAGTCAAGAGGTTTTAATTCTACTATTAACTCTACGAGCTTCAAAGGTTTATGGGTTGAATGAGTAGAAAGGGTAGAAAAATGGGGTATGAGAGAAATGTAAGGATAGAGGTGCGGGCACGGGATGCAAGTAACGTGGGATGGGGAGGAAATGGACACGCAAGGTGAGGGTAAGACCTAAAAAAAGAAGATATATAATAATATATTTGGTACATAAGAATTAATTATCAATACATTAAATTTTAACACTCATTAAAATTCCTAAATACATTAATAGAAATAAATTTATACACTACAACAAAATGTACTTTTTACGGCATGCATTGCATGCCATAAAAACCTCTTTACGGCATGCGGCCGCATACCATATAAAGCCATACAGTAAAAAGTGGTTTACTTTTTACGGCATGCAAAGGACGCCGTCTATGGAACGATTTACGGCGTTCAGTTGCATGCCGTAAAAAGTATCTCACTTTTTACGGCGTGCTAAATTGCATGCCGTAAATGAGTTTAACTGTAACGACCCGGGTCCCACTTACGGGCTGTCCCAACCGTTAGATCGACGACTTACTGTCCCCACTGTACCAACATGGTCTCTTCAACAAACTTTGTCCTCACTCGCACGCTCCCCG
>CAIGRQ010073246.1:0-14610 GCA_903798375.1 Fraxinus sp. D2006-0159 | reverse complement strand
AAAATTGAAAACAGAAAATGGGTTGAAAACGGCAAAGAGAATAGGACCTTAGCCACTAGAAACAGGCTTCTAATTGCAAAAGAAAATGGCTATCCAATTGCAATAGCAAATGTGACTTTCTCCGGGTAGTTACAGTTTGAAGAAGAATTTTCAGTATGAACATATTGTGGGGCTTTTAAGATAGATTTTTTCGTTGCTCACCGAAGTAGATTGTGGCTCTTGTTGCTTTATTCTCGATAAGAAAAATAGTGTAATCCACAAATTTGTATAGTTTTTTTTTCAGTTGATTGAAAAAGTCGAAACCTTGAAGTGGATTGATTTTTTGCCTTGAATTTAGTCGTCTACTGTTTATGGCGAATCAGTGTTTAAAAATTATGGAAATAATTGAAGAATTTACCTTATAACTAGGATAATTTCATTTTTTTTTGTCACTAAACTTTAAATGGAATCTCAATTATGTTATTCAACATTAATTTATCTTGATTAGGTTACTTATTTTCAATGTTCATCATTATGTTAGTTCTCGTTATTGGACTTAAAGTTCGTACAAAGGAAGGTAGGAATCGAAATGATTGAAGAGAATTCGATATCATAGTTATCAGACAGTTTTGTGGGAGTATTCGACTTGACAGTAAGATGGCTCATTTGAAGTCTTGAATTACCTTGTATTAGTTTACAAGAAATTATTACATCGATCATCACTTTTCACTAACAGTAACATTATTGAACATAGTGTCTCATAAACACGAGACCAATGCCATCTTACCATCTTATTGGTTGCATAGTAGCTTTCTTGGACTTGATTGTAAGTGCCACACCTACAAATGCCATTTCACCGCGCCTCAGCGTCGAAGTTGTATAATTCATATGTTTGGCATACTTTAGACAATCTACGGATGGTTGCTACTTTCTTTCTCTCGAAAGAAATCTACGAAGGTCGAGGTAAATATCGCTAAACATAATTCAAAATTGAACTCTCGATATGTATTGTGTGCTTATGCATTGAGTCAATTTACAACCACGAAATTAATATATTTCTCTAACAAGAAAATATTGATAAATAGACATATTTGTCCTGTCCCGTGAAAAAAGAATGCAAGTCTCTTTCCAATCCTACGCATTGCCGATAAGTTTTGCACACAAGGACAAAAATTTGCTGGGATGGATAAAAATATGTTACAAAGTAATCCTAATTTAAAATTAATTCTTGCTGTTTGGTTGAATACAAGAAACTATAAACAAGATTAGCCAAACTAATTTGAAATTAATAGTTTTAATGTTTCTAGAAAACTTCAATAGTGATAAAGACAATTGAAATTAAAAACAACTAAACCTAATTAATTAACAACCATTGCTTTAGTTTGACTTATTGATAAAAGGGATTGAACCGCTGTTTGGTACACCGTAAAATTTTCTACTTATTTTCAACCACACATTCTTCAATAAAATAATATTTTTCTCACATCAACAACTTTTCCTTCTTTTTCAATCATACATTCTCTATCAATCTATTTTTTATCACTTCATTCTTTTGCAGACACGTTTAAATTAGAACATAGTTACTCTTATTTTTACCCAATGCATTACCCCGGTTTCTTGGCTCCTATTGAGTTCAATTTGTTCATTGGTCGACCCCATAACAACGAGAAAGGGTCTTTTTTACTATTGAGACACGCAATGTCATAATTTCTTTGTTTTAAGCCTTTTGGGGGTTAAATGTGAGAAAACTATGAAGTGGAAAAAGAATAATTAGAGAGGGCTGTAAATTTACAGCCCTCTAAGTGCTGTAAGTCCAGCACTGTTCGTGTGAAATTGTAAGGATAGAGAAGAAAACAAGAAGAAAAATAATAAAAATATATACGAACCAAGATTTGTCTTAACTCTATTGGACTCTATAGTATAGAGATGCGAGTATGCCTTTTTTACTAGAAGTATAAATGACAATGTGCATTTCCTAAAAGTAAAGGGTCATTTTATAAAATAAAAAATCATCTTTTCATATTTGCTTAGGCAAATTTCATAAAGTGTTTAAAGGAAAAAAAAAAAAAAATCCCATCAAATGTGTATTCAGAATTGTATCCAATATCAAAAAAATCCCCCTAAAAGATGAACAAAGAGAGGAAAATACAAATAATAACAAAAATGAAATTTCCTCTTGTATTTTCTAAGCATTCCAAACAGTAAAAGTTAGGCAATTGAATACAAACCAAAAGCTGTTCCTTCCAAAAAAAAATATTTTTCCAATAAATTCAGATCGAAAACTAAATTATCTTTTCAATTGATATTCACGAGCCTAAAAAATTCTCAATTGAATCCTTCCAAATTTCATAAATCAGCATACCAGAATCTGAGTTCTTTGAAAGAACTACTGCAGAAGATTCAATAATTTTTAGAAGTATAATTCAACAAAGTGAAAAGCTTTGACCTTGAATATGAATCCCCAGATCTCACGTTTATACCCGCAAATTTGCACAAAGTGGATCAACCATGATCAAAAGATTGAATATGGGGGAAAAAAAAGATGACAAGAAATGAAATTTAACCCAGGTAATGAAATTAAATCAAAATGATCGTTTCAATTCGAGCTATTGGAAGTATACATGAAGCCTTATTAGGCCAGTTAGTACAAAATTGTTAGCTTGTAGCTAATCCGTGTAGTGATTGCTATATACACTCTAAGAAAGTCGAAAAAAAAAGTGCAAATTCTTCTTGACTCCGCCGGCCGATGAAGGGTTGGACTTAATCATGATAGCAAAGAAGCATAACCACACATCTCCTTATTATGTAGAGCCTAGCCCTTTGTTCTCTAAGGAGGCCTCCAAGGCCTCTGCTTGAAATCCTTCTTTTGGAGCTTCCCATGTTGGTGTTGTTCATTTTCATGATGTCTTGAATGGAAGAATTTGTTTTTGTAAGAGAATTTGAGTTTGAGTTTTGCACTAATTGTTGTGAGGATGTTTTGAATGAGTTGAAGGGGTGGGGGTACTTATAGGGAATTGTTTAGAGTGTGATCCTAATTAATTTTTGTTGGTTGAGTGAAGAGACAAGCTTTGGGCATGAAAGGTCGTGCAGTGCCCCCAAGCTCACCAGACAAAACCCTTTTGGGTCCCACACCCACTTGGGATTCCACGCCTTCCCACGTCAATGAAAATGATAGAGCAATCCAAACGAGTCCCCACCAATCAAAAAAATTAATCTTGATCTTAGACAACTTATTAGTCACTTCAATAGTCTTAGAGTGTGTTCGGTAGAGATTAAAATCGGATTAAAATTAAAAAATTAGTCGTTAGTATTGACTTTTATTAGAGGAGTGAGACTCGATAACGGCTATATTTTCAATTTTAATCAGATTAAAATCTATACCAAACATGCTCTTAGATGATCACACGGGTATTCAAAGTATGAACAAGATGAATGTTTATTATCTCAAGTCTCAACCATTCTTTTAATCCCGAACCCGATAAGGGAAGTGGTAATTTCTAACAAAGTTTTCATGCTGTTGATTCCTAAGTGTAGTGCTTCGTCCCCTATGTTGTCTATTGGTTCCAGTGGAGTAGGATTGACACATAATAAAGCACATCCAGATGTAACCTTTAATTTTTTCAGAACATGTTTGGCCCTAGTTTTTTAAAATTGAATTTTTTTTTTCCAAACTTATTTTCAATCCCACATATTACACGATTCACATCTTTCATTAACTTTTATCAAAATTTATTAAAAATATAATTTTTAGCCAAACCAAATAAGGGTTTAAATATATAGATGCGTTGAGGAAAAAATTAAATATTTTATCTTTTATTTAAGAATTTAGACTTTTAAATAAGATTATTCGATAGCTCATTTAGTAGGCTATCAAAATTTTGAACTATATATGTGGTGTACATCCATACAGAAGTGTTAAGTAACATACAACAACAAAGTTTATACAAAATTTGTTCCGGCCAATAAAGATTTTCGTTGTTTTAATTTACACTCAATTTATCACCTCTACTATATTGATTTCATGTTCCCGATTCTAAGCCAATCTAGAGTGAATCCTGGTTTATGTAAGCTATACCCACCAACATCATGGGTCGACCAAGACTTGAATGAGGTACCACATTTGCATAGTTTATGCCCAACATTATGTTTGATGATGAGATTATTATTTAATGTGTTTGGACGTATTCTTTCTACTTATTTTTGTGACAATTCTGCTCATTTTTTTAATTTTATTTTTTGTGTTGGCTCCACTGAAATAGGCACAATAAGCCAATGAGGAGGGTCAGTTGAATCCTACGTATAATTGCCAACTTAACAAGCTTTTATAAAGTTTAATGACTCAAATTGGTCCCATCTTAATTGCTTATGACTAGATATTTACGTATATTTTTTTTTTATATAATACAAAATTCGGTGACTACAATTGAAATAGAGAGGTCCATGAAATATGCTTGTTGAAATTCCTTTCTTATATTCCGGATATCAAATTGCGCTATCGAATTATTCGAACTTTTACTATGATTCTATTTAAACTTCGAATTTTACAACCATTACAAATATCAGAGAAAATGTACGAAAATATATTCTGACCAGAAGATTTTGAAGATAATGTGAACGAGAATCGAGGAATCCCACACGCTCGAAATCTTGGATTAATAGAATTTGATGCTAAATGCCGAAACATATGGATCAAAATAAGAGTCAAACGCCCCCACGTGAATTACAAATTGCCGGGCGAAATATTCTCCTTCAAAACTATGCATAATTATGAACCCAAGAAACTAGAATTTCAAGGCTGTCCACAAATAAAATTTTGTACTCTATTTTCTGTCTACAACTTTTGCAGTTATTAATTTAAGTACAAAAAGCTCAAAACCCAATTAAGTGATTGATTAAATTATAATTAATCTGTTTAAGAAAGGAATGCAACCCACTTGCTTCATCTTGTAATCCTCCCATTTAACTAATGACACAAACTTCCATAAACCCTAATTATAATAAAATCACATTATTTTTTCTTATGTTTCCTTCCTTGTAACAAGGCATCTCCTGTACTTTTTTTGACTACGCAAAATTAAGAACGAATGACATGTCATCAAGTTTGACGATGTGAAATATACATATAAATGTTCTTCAATTCTTATATCAGTACTAAAATAATCGGGATAATAGCCAAATGGTCACTGAACTTTGCCTCAAGATGTCATCGAACTTTAAAAATCACATATTTCATCAATGAACTTCGCGTTTTATAACCCCGTTCATTATTGAGCTCCAAAAATTGACGGAATGCATACGTGGTTGATGTCGTGGATACATCCGTGGCTTGATGTGTTGGTAGATGCCAAGTCATGTAAGTGCTGCACGTGAGGTTTTTTTTTTTTTTTAAGAAACACTTTTTTCATTAAAAAAAGAAAGAGAAAAATCTGAAATGAATTTAACCCTCAAATTCCTCCACCTTTCCCATCTCTCTTTCACAACACACAAAAGAAAATCCCCAAATTCCTCAACCTCCTCCTCATGAAGAGCCCTAAAACCTAAATCTCAAATTGAAACTCCTGTAAACAAACCATTGAGAGCAGGGAAATAAGAAAATGCATAAATATATCCAACATTCATAGAAAATTGAATAAGAAAGTGCTTCGGTGCACAAAATCACTTCTTTAAATATCCAGCATTCACAGAAACTACATTATTTTACTATACCAAAATTAGTATGCCTACACTTCAAAAACATTGCTTCAAAAGAATACAGTATGAACCCACAAAAATCTCCTTAAATATTCACAAAAATTCCCAAGAGTGGCTGCATTCCAACCCCTCAAAAAACCCAACTCCATTACAGGCTGCTCTCTCCAAATTCTTGATCCTCCTGTATTACAAGCTGCTTTCTCCAATTTCTTGCTCTCCAAAATCATCTTCCCAAATTATCGTTGGTCCACAACATCTTCAAAACGGATAACTTTCCGCAATAACAAACGACCGCGCCTATGCGACGTTTGTATCCAGCTTAAGAACTCTAGAGCAATGCATGGCCAACCAAGTCGACTTCACTTAAGCCCTCCTAACCGTAGGTTAGATGGACAATAAATAGAGCAAGATGAAGAGAAAGGGTATTACCGAATTTGAATATAACAAAATAAGTCTCTCTTAATTTTCACCTAAAACAAGGACACCATCGACTGTCCCCCTAGAAAGACACTAGATCCCTAACATTTTTATAATACATGAAGTTTTTCACGAAGAACTCATTTTTCTAAAACTGAAAAGTTCAATAAATAGATGAATAAACATAAAAATAAAAATAAAAATTGTTTATTGAGCTTGGAAGTTTCAACGTCCTCCTCCATCTTAAAAAAGTCAAATCGTATCCATTTAGAGTAGCTCAAACCCTCATATTATTTCAATATTTAGACTTTGTCTCGTGGAGCTTTTTCTCCTCAATTATTAGCACTTTTTTGACCGTTTAAATGTCAGGTGGGACCCAATGTGAGAGCAAAAGTTAACAAAGATGGCTAGTTTTGACTTGCAACGATCCAAAAATTGAATTTTCTTCCCCGTAAAGCTACTCCAGACAGGCTCTTAATTGTTGTGGGATTTACCCTTTAAATCATAATGATTTAATACATGCAATTTTTATACCAACTCTATGAATTTGAAAACATTTTTAGAAGTATTTTTTATGGGTTTGAACAATTAAACATAATGCAACACAGATTATTCACATGCATAATTAATTACAAATAATGGGCATAAGACACTTCAAGTCTCAAGACTCATGGAAATATTCATATTGCTGATTAATTAAACTATTAAATTCCATGATTAGCTGTACACAGAACCAGAAAGCAGGTCACGCTCACACGTGAAGGTCACATTGTTTATAAGTTGCTGCTCCTGATATTCTCGACATTGCACATTAATTTTTGTTATCTCTAAGGTTTCAATCTTATTATACTGATAGCTGGTCCTTGTGTGTTCCTAATATTCAATTATTTAAGTGCTAGGCTCTTAATAAAACTTAAGAAACTCTAGAATTCCTTCGAGATAAAGTCAAATGAAATAAGCCAGGTTTCACAGGTAGTAATTAATATTAATTTTTGCTCTAGACTCCAGCTAGGTTTGCTTGGAAGTGTGTCTTGATTATGGTCTCCTCCTGTATTTTTCATATGAGACGAGCCTGATCGATAGTAACATATCTGTGTAGATAGTAAATGTACATTGTGTTCTTCGATTAAAAGAAAAAAACATTTCTGAAGGAGAAACAATGCTGTTACAACATCTGTATTTCTCTCTGCCTCCTCATTATTATAACTATGGAGTGGTGTAAATGGATTGAGTTAACAAGCTTGAAGATCAACTCTTACTTGAGAAGTTTTCAGCCAGAAATGTGAAATGTCTTTTTTCCGCGTATTTACTCCTTAATTACTCCAACGGCCACAAGTATGTAGCATAATTAATGAGGTTTTTTTTAATGATAGATTATAAGTGAATTATACGATGTGATTAAGCCGTGCACAGTTGTATCTTACCTGGGTCTATAAGCTTTGCTTCAAAGAGGAAACTAGGGGGAAATTTAGTCTTTGAGTTTGACGGGAATGTGCTTAGGTGTACGAAAAATAATTACTTACTGGCGATTAATTTGCATGTCATGGCATTAATCGTGTTTATTACACTAGAACAGCAAGATTTTGCTGGTTGCCAGATAACAGTATAATATTTTATTTGAATGTATCGCAATCCTTATTCATTTTTGTAACATGATCGAGCATGTTTTTGAAGCTCAACATGAAAATTCTATAATAGTAGGCAGTCGAAAAATGGTTCAGTTACAAGAATATTAGGTAGGATTCACCCATGAAATACCTAAATAAGAAAGAGGGAGGGTGTCAAAATGCTAGAAAGCCCATAAGCTAAGCTTCAACTTAGAGATGTGGGAGTCAATAGTAATATCTCATCTAGAAGTACAAGTTTTAACGGCTACTAAGTAGATGTGTTTATTTGTTTACACTTTACACAATGAGTGGTCAACACATCCCTCGAGTGTATGCATGTCGACACGTGTACAATTTTCATAAATAAATGGCAGCTAGACTTATCTCCAAATTGTTTTGGATTAATCGTTATATCATTTATTATCGATCACAATATTAACACGAAATAGAGATAATCAAAAGCACGTAAGAATACCGACAATGTGCTACGAGAATTCACTATAAAGAAGGAGAGTACAATGCAATTTATTTAAACATTCAAAAATACACGTATAAAAATCAAAATTTCTACATAGATATAAAGAAATTTCAAAATGTTGCGGGGGCGATTGCCACCCCCGCCCTCTGTGGCTCCGCCACTATTCTCTCTAATATATTTTCTCTACACCACAAAGCTCATCCTATTATCCATTGAGAAAATATTAGGACGACCTTATACATGTACAAATTGTCCAAAGTCATACCACGGTTGAAGGGAATAGAGTACAACATAATTAGGTTTTGCAAATCCAACCCAAAATGGTATTTGCTTTGATACTACTGTTAAAAACACATTTAGTAGAACTTACGACTAAAACTGACTTTAGGGAGAAGGCATGCAAAGTGCTTTTAAACCAAAATCAAGCTTTTAACTCGGATGTGCGTTTGGTAGTGATTACATTATCTACAACGGATTTATTGGGTATCTGTGTGCCCTGAGGGGTAGGGAAGATGCAACAAGAGCTAGGCTATAACAAATTTAATTCTATATTTCTGTAATATGAAAAGTAACTAAGTGAATATAGCTTTTTGGAGGGTATATCTCAGCAGATACTTGCACTAATCTTTCTGACTACATTTAATATTAGGTCACACCATCATATTTCTTGTAGAGATGATGACTGCAAAAAATTTACATAAACAGTAAGGTGTAGTATATTTACAGTGATCATTCTTCTCTTGGGATCCATCTGCTCCACCACAAACTCTTCCTGCGCTGGTTAAGTTCATCAACACTCTCGTTTATTGTCCTAATAATCTTCCTTTTGAGCCGAAGAGCCGATGCAAGGGCATTCCTCTGTGCACTTGACTTCTTCTTTGGCTGAATTTCCTGTACAGGAAGTAACAAGAAGTCGTAAAACTTCATCCATAAATCTTTAAAAAGTATGTTGTTTATAATTGCTTTTAGATACTGACCCTGAGGTCCTGCAGCTGTGCTTCAGTGAAGCCTCCATCTCGCTCTGTTCCTGATTTTGCCATGAGCTGAACAATCCATGTGGCAGCTTCACTATAGTCCTGTTGTGTAGCTCGGAAGAATTGGAACCGTAGATTCTGCATGAAGGACAAAGCCAATAGGGTTTCTGTATCGAAGTACGGATGAGCTAGAGCTCCTTTTGCACTAATTCTTTGGCGTGCTTTATACCGAACCATTGATGTTAAAAGTTCCCACCCTATTCCACCATCCAAATCTAACAATTCAAATCCTCGTCGAAGTTCTGGGCTAGCACGAGGCTCGGCAGATTTTCTCCATGCAACCAAGTCATAACCGCATCTCTTTAGTTGACGGTTGAATTGAATGAGAGCACTGTCGCTGCGCAAAGATGGGACCGCCTGCAGACCATATCATCTCATTTATTAGGCCAATTGAACAAGAAAATTTGAGACCTTCAAAAATTAAGTGCCTCTATAAAGCTGTGAACAAATCGTTGCTTTTAGGACATGCATAATTGAACATAACAATCTCGCGCGTCTTTCTTTGGTAATAGTTGAAAAGAATTTCATTTAGACTGGATGCATTACACGATCAACTTGCAATTAATCACTTGGGATATACATTGCAAATGATTTTCATTTTCCTGCCTCCAGTTTGGATATGACAAGCTGATACTAAAAAGGTGAGGGAACCAATTGAATCTTCACATATTTAGATCCTGGTTTCACAGGACCAAAAAGACGACAACAACAACAAAGACAAACTAATATAAACAAAGAAAAGAACAACTTCTTCCCCTGAATATTAGTTTACTAATTATAAGTTGCAAATGAAGCCTTACATATCAACCAAGAAAAAAAGAAATGGTTCATAATTTATTCCATACTTACCATTTGTAGAAAAATGAGACCGGCACTGTAGATGTCAAATCTATCTGGTAGATTCAACTGTTGAAATATAGCATCAAACATGGAAAGAGATGTTAATTTCTGGCAAGTGCTGCAAAACTAGACAACATAAGAGTGGATACAAGACCTGCCACAGAACAGGGGAAAGTGCTGTTGCAACCGGGGCTGAGGGTGCGGAGGGTGTCTGTGTGCTCATAATGTATTGTTCAGGTGCAGCATATCTGAAGAGGAAGAGAGAGTGTATAAAATAATTCAGTTCTAAATAAGATATAAAATTAGATTAGTAGTTTTCTGAGGAAAGGCACAATAGGTCGAAACATACGAACCCGTTTCAATATAATGGTATAAATGTTGAATGTATGATTTGAGACTAATATATGTACACGCCAACCTAGAGCGAACCCTATCACTAACTTTTTTGTATGTGTGTTTGTAAGAGAGAGAGGATCTGTTGCATATTATTGATGAAGAAAAGACTGAAGAAACTTGAGAGTGGAGAAGAATATGAATATGTGTAGTTAATAAGCTTATTTTCTAGGATGCCGAATCTACAGTATACATAGCAGGACTAGTTTCAAGGATCTTAAGATGCTGACTGCATAACTTGAGAAAAGCTCTTATCACTTGAGAAGTTAGTTTTACACAATATAATCATCTTTGTTCAAGCTACGTTCAGTTTTCTGGACATGGATGTTTAAATTGTCCCAATAATACTGAAAGGTTGTAAAAACATCCTAAATGCACATAACTAGAGAGGTAATCCCTCTGATTATCCAAATAGTTCAAGACCATGAAATATGTTTTTCTAAAAGTTTATATTAAGTATTAACCATATCATTAGATGTACTGGAAGTATAAGTAATTAAAGCATCCAGTAAAAAATACTTTTGTTATATCAGACAAAAAATAAGAACTTGAGAAATGAATAACAAAGAGACAAAAATCCACAGCTCGTAACCGTTCTATTTCTGTGTTGTCCAGTTACTACTTACTAATGCCTCTTTGCAAGGGAAAAGTTACCTAGGATCCAACAGAAACTCTTTAGGAATATAATTGATGCCAACTCTCAAATCAGCAGCAGCTCCAAGATCAATGATTTTGAATGTTCGAGAACCTGCTTCAATTTTCTTGTGAAAAGGTAAAATATTTTAAATCTGAAAAAGAAAAAGATTGACAGAAATGGGGATAAACTAATGACTAATGTTTAGGATTGTACAATCACCTTCTGAGAAAATAACATTCTGGGGCTTAATATCTCTATGTATTATCCCTGTTGAATGTAGACCATCCAATGCAAATAGCAGTTGTCTCATGATCGTCTGAATGATTCTGTTTTCCCTCTCCATCCCCTTGGGCAAGTCCTGAACCTCTCCAAGTATCATTGCTTCCACCTGATACTCGAAACCATCAGGAAATTGGTGTCGGAAAAGTGAAGTTACTCCTCTTTAATTAGATTTTGAATTCTGACACTAACTCTTTATACATGATTTGGAGTAAAATTGGATGAGGTAACTTGTGAATTAAGAATTTGATCTTATTTTGACACAGTAATCGTCCAATCTAAGATGATTTTATTTCAACTTTGAGTTGCTTCCAAATCATAAATTTATAGTTGACACAAATATCAAATTTCCTTCCGATTTGGTTCTGTAAAGCCGCCCATGGAACAATGAGATTTAATCATAAAATTTGAAAAACATCCTTAGTTCTCATAGATAAGGAAAGTAAAGAAATGCTTATTAGTACATATTTGAGAAAAACCCAGGCACAAAGAGATGACCATAAATTTATTCCAAAAGTTGGAAGTCTTCTAAGGCCCTGTTTGGAAGGGTTTTTAAAAATTCCAACAAAATAAAAAAAAAAAACTGCTTCTAAGATAAGAACCTGCTTTTGAATATGTTGGATAATTTTTCGAAAGAGTTTTGTTTGACTAGAAGAGCTTTTAGAGGAAACTAGCCTAAAGTAGCTTCCTCATAAAGCTCTTCTACAAGAAGCATAAGCCCTACCAAATGGGCCATTTTAAGATGGAAGATTAGAGGGGTATTTTAGATCTATCCTGGAAGTAAATGAAATTAGCATAAACAAGCTGGAAAAAAATTAATAATATGTAAGCATGTATTAATTGTATATGCTTACGTTGAATGCTCTATTTAACCATGTCAAGGATTCAGCAGCTAGAGAAGAACTGATATTGAAATAAAATGTGCATGATTTGGCATCATTTTTATTACTTAGCTTCATGATTGTCAACTCCTGAGATAGACCACCATGTAGGTTTGAGATAAAAATACAAAATCCAACAGGATAACCCTTTCCTTTTTTTTTCTCAGGTATCAATCCTCTCATCAAGGAACTAGTTTTCATACTAGGAAAGAAAAAAGAAATAAGTTAATTCTAAAAATCAAGGGTAAAGAAAGTGCTATTTCTTTATCTTTTCTACTGCTCTCTTCATGTTGGCTCTGGTAGAATCTTGCAGACTATTTTAATCCAGTACTGCTAAGGAAACTTTCCTTTCTCTATTTTAATCCAGTACTGCTAAAGTGTGGTGATCGTTGAGTCTCTAGTCAGCATTACCCTCAGTGAGTTCCTAGAGACATCTGCTATGTCATAACTTCTTCACTGATCATATATTCATGAGAAAGGGACAGCAATATCTATTATTTATATCAAACAGCTACCAATGTTCATTCCGTTCGTCTACAACACTATCCTTTATTCTAGTTTCATCGCAGTTTCTCTCACTTAGCTACCATCACGTTTTAAACTATTTAGTACAGAGGTCTTCCAATAATTCTAGAAACATCTGCCTACTTATCTTCTCATTCTGACATATATTCAGCCAACTGAATTTCCATTTGCATTTGTACCATAAAAAATTTCAGCTCGTGAACAAGGTAATTAATACACATCTAGATCACTTCTGTATATATATTTAGTCAATGAACTACCAAAGAACAGTTATAGCTGGTTGTGCAAATTGGTTAGATCACATGCCAAAGTTATTTGACCATTTTATCACTTTAAAAACAAGAAGTTCAATCTTGAGCTCATCAAAAACAGTGTTGACTTAAGTCGATAGGAAGGATGGCAGTACACATAAAACTTGGAAAAATATGAAATCTCATTTTCAAGCTCTATATCCGATGAAAAGAACTTCTAAACATCCAGAAAACGGTGTTGAGTTCTATCCAAAAATTTAGTAATATCACTGGTTTAAGAAAGTGCCTACATTGTAAGGAAATTCTTTACTCTGCAACAAATCAGCAAGTGTAGCTTCCCCTTCATACCGCCATATCAGCCAATACTCAGCCTCCTTCTTCGAAGAGCTCTGGAAGATTTTGAAGTGTCAAATTAGTAAGTGTAGAAATTATAAAAAATATTCTCTTATAGCTTTATAATAGGATAGTTGGAAAAATAGAGCAACACCTCAAGAAAGCCATATATAAAATCAGCACAGCTATTTGCACAAGCCCTTCGCACACGTTCATTCATCCATATCTCAACTGCTCCATATTCAGTTGCCCTCTTCAAGACTACGTCACCATCCTTCGGAAAATGCCAGAAACTATTAGTACTGAGAAATGGCAAATTCCTCAATCGAAATTTAAGGCAAGGCCCTTGTAACTACACATGAATTTTAAATGCTCATAAATTATCTGCCTGCATGATGAAAATGAGGATAACTGATTAATGGCAAGATTAATTCTTGCAATGTAACATTCTCAAATTAAAAGCACCAAATTCAACCTTCTCATAAGTTTAAGCACCATAGTCAGTTCAATGAGCTCAACAACGATGATTCGATAAATTGAATACTTTTCGTTCTTTCAGAAATTTTGTCAAACACTTACCTTTGAGGGCTTTTTAGCCAAGGAAGCCCTATAAACCACACCAAAAGCTCCCTCTCCCAATTTCTTCCCCAACACAAGGTCATCCTGTTATCAAACCTCAAATTAAAGCCTCATACATTCATTAATCGTTCATCATAAACTTTGAACAAAAAAAAAAGGCACAATCCACAAACCTTCTTATAAGTGGGTCGAAAGAGTCTCTCAACGAACGCAAGTACAAACATATCAAAGAACCCAGGAGCCACACCAGGTGTAGCCCATAGATATGAAAGAGTACCCAGTGCTAAAATCACACCAGGGACAGTAACAGTGATCCCATTTGATCGTGGCAGTGTACTTCTATAAATTATATCACCACACTCCATAACTGTGCAGGGAAGTCCCACCCCAACACCCAGAAAAAGATGATGAACGAAATTGAATATTTCACCTTCCGAGGCGAAAACTACAAGATTCTTAGACCTCGAAGTGGAGAATTTTCTTTGGCCACTTGATTCAGAAATGGTTTTAAGATTAAGCTTCTTTCCAAGAAACGAAGAGTGAGGACCGTGTGGTTTGAAGCAGAGGGTATGGAGTTTTATCCCTCCCAGTCCAACCCCTGCACAAGTGGCAACAGTAGCCATTGGAGATTATGAATCAATAGTTTGCTCTAAAATTAATTTGGAACAAAAGGAAAATCATCAGAA